>PVLD010008544.1:10172-83341 GCA_004027595.1 Dinomys branickii
GGGAAGGGGAAGAGTAACAGGAAGGGAGAAGGGAGGGCTGGGGATATAGCTCAGTGGCATACTTGCCTGCCTGGTAAGCGCAAGGTCCTGAATTCAATCCCCAGTACCGCAAAAAAAAAAAAAAAAAAAAAAAGAAGGGAGAAGGGAAAGGAGAAAAGGAAGGAAGGAAAAGGAAAGAGGAAGAGAAAAGTGTGGGGAAGGAGGAAGAGAAGGAAGAAGAAGAAGGGGATGGGAAAGGAGGAGGAAGAGAAGGGAAGAAAGAGGACAGGAAAAGGAGGAGAAGAGTAGGGAGGGGACCTAGGAGGAAGAGATGGAACCGTATTTAGAGAATTGGTTGAAGGACCTCACTATCCCAAGACCCTTTCAGGGGACCTCCAGGTTGTATTTTCATAGTAATATTAAGATTTCATAGGCTCTCTTCCACAGTTTTACCTTATTTTAAATCAATACAAATTTTAAAGGCTCTCAGAGTACCTCTTTTTTTTTTTTTGCAGTACCAGGTATTGAACTCAGGACCTTGCGCTTGTCAGGCAGGCGCTTATTCCACTGAGCTACATCCCCAGCCCTCAGCGTACCTCTTTAAACCAGAAAGTATCAATAGATATAACCCACATTAAAAAAGAAGCAATTTAGAGTCTTCAACAATTTTTAAGAATATAAAGGGAATTTGAGACCAAAAATTCTAAGAACTGCTATTCTAAAGTATTTTTAAATCTGTAAGAAAACCGCAGCTGCTCCGCAGTGGGCCCCACTGAGGGCACCTCCCGGACTGGACCCGCCCCCACCCATAGCATGGCGACGGGGCGGAGCCAGGTGATCCGCTGTGAGCATATGTGCTTTTCCACCTCTGACCATGGCAGTTTGTATACACCCCTGTATGTTATAGTATAGTCTGAGGCAGCTATATCTCTTCCAAGGCGAGAGTCCAAGGGTATAGATAAACCCAGAAGTACAGTTATTATCACAGGGAAGATGACTGATTGAGTGGTAGGGCAACGGAGATGAGGGAGGAGAAAAATTGAATGATCAAATGGGCCATCATCTGTGTAACTGAGTAACAAAGGTGAAGGTAACATTATGTAGGACAGCATCCAGAGCTAATTCCCTTCTATGTTCTCTATAATTTTGTATTTCCTCAATCGATGTGAAGATAACTTTATATTATACAGCATCCAGTGCTAATTCCCTACTATCTTCTCTATACTTTGGTATTTCCTTTAATGTTTTTGTGTTAACTAATTGAAGATAACATTATGTAATACAACATCCAGTGCTAATTCCCTACTATATTCTGTATAATTTTGTATTTTCTGTATTGTTTATGGCTTATTCTGGTTCATATGTCTCCATTCTTTTGTCTTTAAAATAAAATTTAAAAAAAAATCTGGGGCTGGGGATATAGCTCAGTGGAATAAGTGTCTGCCTAGCAGGTGCAGGGTCCTGAGTTCGATCCCCAGTACCGCCCAAAAAAAAAAAAAAATCTGTAAGAAAAATATAACTACAAAGGAATTTTTTTCCCAGATAAAGGAAATAAAGAAAGCTACTTAGAAGCTACTTATAGTTTATAACAAATAATGTCTAGAATTTGCTTCAAATCATCTGAAAGGCAAAGTAAGCATGATGAAGAAAGTTCATGAGTTAGTAATCACTGAAAATGGGGTTCATTACACTAGTCTCTACTTTTGCACATGGTTTACATTTTCCTGAATTAAAGATTGAAGAACTGAGTTATTAGGGACGGAAGTTTAGCTCAGCGGCACAGCACCTGCCTGGCAATTGTGAGGTCCTGAGTTCTATTCCTAGTACCCAAAACATAACCAAACAAGAACTGAATTATGTGAGAAACTGAATGTAAAAAAAACTTGTTATTAAGAATGAAGAACAGTAAGAAGAAAAAGAACTTGCTTAATATGATGCTAACACTATTCATATACCTCCTATTCCAGTGTTCCAAACCCCCTTTTCCTAAGCACTGGGCTTAAATCCACAGGTGCTCCTCTTCCACTGAGGTGCAACTCCAGTGCCACCCCCCATTAGACAAGGTCTTGGGTAAACTGCTCTAAATTGCTCAGGCAAGATTCCAACTGAGATCCTCCTGCCTCAGCCTCTTCAGTACTGGGATTACAGGAATGTAACAATGTGCCAGCCTCCAAGCCCACTTTTTGATCTTCGTTGATAGTGACTGTCATTAAATTAGTGGACAGGTACTATTTATAATTTAAAATTGACAGGCTGGGTGTGGTGGCGAACCCCTATAATCCCAGCACTCAGGAGGCTGAGGCAGGAGGATCGTTTGTGAGTTTGAGACCTGCCTGGGCTACAAAGTGAGCTCAAGGCCAGCTTGAACTGTATAGCAAGACCCTGTCTCAAAAAGACAAAAAAATAAAGTAAAATAAAATTCACACACATAGGTCCCATCATCCCTTACCATTCCTAACCTAACAAACAAAAATGACAGATGTCTTTCAGTTCAAAAAAAGCTCAACCGAGTTCTTTAACCTGACTGATATGGCCACAACCTAACATAATTTTTATATGTTACACTATTGCCATCTGCTGGCTGTGTTTTCTAAGTGCAGCCAACATCTAGAACACAAGCCCAAAAGGTACCTTCTAGGGCTGTTTTCTCCCAAAATGATCAGGAAGGAAGCTGCCGTACATTCGGGTTCTTTGGGATGCCACATTAAGAGCAGGAGTTCTGGATCCTGGCTATACTTTCAAATCAGCCAGGAGCCCCTCAAAGTCCCAAAGCCTGGACCTCTCGGCCCAAGCAATGAAAGCAGAATCTTTAAGGTATGAAAATAAAAGATAACCACAGACTGAGAGAAAATATTTACAAAATGTTTATCTGCCATAGGACCTAGATCTAAAATTATATATAAACACCTGTTTGTTGCAGTGCTAGGGATCAGACCCAGGGCCTTGTGCAAAGCTAGGCAAGTGCTCTCTCCCAAGCCATGCCCCCATCCCTTACATAGCTCTTAAAGCTCAGTAAGAACACAATCCACTGTTTTCTTTTAACTCACTTTTTAAGACTGGCAAAAGATCCAGAGAACACTTCACCCAGCAAAACATGTGGATGGTAACTAAGCACATAAAAGGGTGCACAACGGCTGTCCTTAGGAAACACACACAGCTACCACAGAACTGGGCCGCCACAGTCCTAGAGAGGAGAAAGAGACCAGCTGTAGATTGAATAGTGAGTGTGTGCCCTCAGATTGCACATCCACCAGGAACCCCTGAAAGTAACCTTATTTGAAGATGTAATTAGGTACAATGAGGTCCTAGTGATTAGGATGGGCCCCTCAGTCCAAGGACTAGGGACCTTAAAGAAAAAATGTGGGCCTGGGATATAGCTCAGTGGCACATTGGCAAGTGCAAGGTCCTGAATTTGATTCCCAGTACCAAAAAAAAAGAAAAAAATGCTCAGCCTAGTGTGGTGGCACACCCCTTACTCCTAGCACTGAGGCAGGAGGATCGCTTTGAGTTCAAGGCCAGCCTGGGCTACAGTAAATTCAAGGTCAGTCTGAACTACATAGTGAGACACTGTCTCAAAAAATCAAAAAAATAAATCTGAGGCAGGAAGATCGTAAGTTTGATCTCCTTCTGGGCAATTTACTGAGCCCTTCTCTCAAAATAAAAATTGCTGGTGATGTAGCTTAGTGGTAGAGCACCCCTGGGTTTGATCCTCAGTACCAGGGAGGCAGGCCAGAAATCCCATAAAGAGATATACTGCTAGCTGGGCATGGTGGCACAAACCTGTATTCCCAGCATTTGGGAGGCTGAGGTAGGAGGACTGCTGTGAGCTCAAGGCCAGCCTGAACTGCATAGCGAGACCCTGTCTCAAAAAGGCCAAAAAAAAAAAGAGAGAGAGAGAGATACACTGCAGTTAACGATGGTTATGTGAAGCCAAAGCCAAAGAATGGATACTGGAAGCCGAAGAACACCAACACAAATCATATTTACCAGAATTTACATTTTAACCAGCACGCCTTACTTTTCCACTATAAATTTGTAATAGTAGCCAGTGTAATAGTACCCAGCTGTGCATCTCGGTACCTTTCCTTGAAGGATATTGGAAGTGATCTATGTGCTTACCCACTTGGAACTATGAATGGCAAGGTGTGTACACATGTGCAAAAGTGGCAAACCAGAATTTTTATTTCCTTGCTTGTCTTTTTGAGACAAAGTTTCACTATGCAGGTCAAGCTGTCCTTGAACTCACTTTGTAGCTCAGGCTGGTCTCCACATTGCAGCGATCCTCCTGCCTCAGCCTCCTCAGTGCTGGGATTACCAGTGCACCACCATGACTGACCTTAAACTAGGATTCTTACACATTATGCTCTTTATGTTTTTGCATATGCTTACCTGAGCACCACAGAGGGTCCAACAGACTTACACCACTCTTTTGTTATGTAAATATGTATTTTTACCGGAAAGAAATGTAGGCGTGACTCACATAGCCGTACCTGGGGAAAGACCACCTGTGCATTCTCCATCTTGGCAGAGAGAAGGCAAGGTGTGTTCAGCAGCTCAAAAGCAGCAACAAGCAAGTTTTACCCAGGAAATGTTTGCTGCTAAATTTCAGGGCATTTAGAAGTTTTCTTTTGATTTTTCTGGTAGAGGTAGCCCAATTCAGTACAAAGGCACATAGAAAACGAGACTGGCAAGTTGTGGAGGAGGCCGAAAGTGAATCATCAGATCACTCATGCATGGATGATGAAGATGATAATGACTCTGACGCTGGCCACGTGACCCAAAGTTCCTGTGAGAGTGAACGGGAGCAAGAATTGACCAATCTAGACACAGAGAATGCAGGCTTCCTTGATTCAGCAGATAAAGAAAGCTGCATTGTGGATACATATTTGACTTGTAGAAATGGTACACAATGGTCACACAACCGAACAGAATCAATCAATGTTAGACCTTGGTCTGAAAATACAGTGAAAATCTCGGCAGAGGTGAAACCTATTGGACAGAATGCCAGCACTGCCATTCAGTGTGGGAAATTGTAACAGACAAAATGCTACAGGATGTTGTGAAACACACAAGTGCTGAAATAGAAGTAAAATGTTCTGTATGCACCAAAAGCCATAATCAAAACTGTATTTATTATGACACCTCGCTAGCTGAGCTGAGAGCATTCATAGGTCTGCTGTGCTTAGCCAATCTTTCTCATGGAAATCGCAGGAATGTAAAAGACTTACAGACAAAGCAATGGGTGTGGGCTTGAGATTTGGAGAATAACAGTGATGCTGAGAAGATACAGTTTCCTCCAAAGTTGCCTGAGGTTTGATGAAAAAAACCATCCACCAGTAAAGAAAAGGAACTGATAATCTGGCTGCTATCTGTTCACTGAGACATTTGTAATTATCAAGCACATTACACTCCATCTGAATGAAGATCACTGATGAACATTTTAAAGCACTTTGTAGTTGCTGAACCTTCAGATGATACATGCCACAAAAACCTTCGAAATATGGCATAACAACTTACGCCCTTGTAGATGCAAAGACATTATGCTTTCATTTTAGAAATTTATCCTGGAACTCAGACACCAGGTCCTTATCCATACAGTAATAAACTAAATGATGTTGTGAACAAACTTGTTGCTCCCATCGCCCACAGTAATCAGAATGTGCCATTTGACAATTGGTTTACCAGTGTCCAATTGATGTTACATTTGCTCACAGATCACAAATTGACCAGCACAGGAACTGTACACAGGAACAAAGCAGAAATTCCAAATGAAATGTTGCAATTTCAAAACAGAGAATTGTACAGCACAATGTTTGAAGTTCAGAGTGATAGTGTTATAGGCAGCTGAGTTAGATAAAAATATTATAGGCAGTCAGACAGGGCTGCGCCCTGGAAGGACCCAACACAAGAGATAAGACACCTGTGGGCCGGACCTCAAGACAAAGGGGACTAAACAGGTGCAGCCACATGCCCCCTGGGTATAAATGTCAGAAAATGATAAGTAAGTAACAACCACCTTCAAAGGGCCAGGAAGTCCTTGATCCAACCCCTTACGGGAAAAGCCCCGCACTGCATTCATGCCCGCTTGCCATGTGACTCGCTTCCCCATTTGACCCCAGTCCACTCAGTCTTACCTGAATATTTATCCTTGCAGTCTTATTGGCAGACCATAGTTTTGTCCATTTCCCCTACCTTGGACCCACCTCACCTCATGGTTTTCCCCTATAAGAGCCTCTAGAAAAGACAGAGTCAGGGGGTAACCCACTCGGGCCCCCCTTCTGTCCCTCTCTTGGATAGAAGCTTTCTTTCTCTCAATAAATATATTCTGCTCTTAACCTCCGTTGTTCCTAAAATTCATTCTTTGGTTTTAGAGAGCACAAACTCGTCTGATATCGTTCAGGTTGGGAGTTTTACTTTCCTGTATCAATAGAACATTGGCCATGTATGTTAGTAGAAATACTATAAAGAATAACTTTGGGTCTGACAGACCTATGTTTCTGTGCCTTACTAACAAAATTAGTGTTCTGATTTTAAGATTCTCAGGGGGTCATGGGCACAAAATCTAAGAAGCTCTGTATAAGGTTAAACACACTTTTATTTATTTTTTATTTATTTCTTTTTTCACTTAGACTTTTACAAAAAATCAGTCATAAAAGCAAGCAAAAAGGCTCAGGGAGCTCAGAAGGCTGAGGCAGGAGGATTGCCAGGAGTTTGAGGCCAGCCTAGGCTATATACTTAAGTCAAGGCCAGCGTGAATTATGTATCTAGTGAGATATTATTTCAAAAACTAAATCCATAAAAATTTTTAAAAAGGCTTAGGGGGACCAGGGATATAGCTCAGCAGCACAGCGCCTGTCTGGCAAGCACAAGGTCCTGAGTTCGATTCCCAGTACCAAAAAAAAAAAATAAAGAGGCTCAGGAGACTGTTCTGGATTTAGACAGACAAAAATTAATACAACGAATGAAACTAAACTGAATTCTGGATCAGAAGAAAAAGTTAAAAAGTACATTTTGGGGAGCTAACTTGGAAATTTCAAATATTTACTTTTTGTTAGCTGACATTAAATTAAGGTTCAGTTTTTTTTATCATAGTGTTATAGACAGCTGAGTTAGTTAAAAATATTATAGGCAGTCAGATAGGGCTGTACCCTAGAAGGAGCCAACACAAAAGATAAGACACCTGTGGGCCAGACCTCAAGACAAGGGGGGCTAACCAGGTGCAGCCACATACATCAAAAACTGATAAATAAGTAACAACCACCTTCAAAAAGCCAGAAAGTCACTGGCCTGACCTCCCAAAGAAAAAGCCCAGCTCTGCATTCATGCCCGCTTGCTACGTGACTCGCTTCCCCATTTGATCTCAGTCCACTCAGTCTTACCTGGACAATTATGCCTGTAATCTTATTGGTGGACCATAGTGTTGTCCATTTCCCCTACCTTGGACCTGCCTCACCTCATGGTTTTTCCCTATGAAGTCCCTAAAAAAGACAGAGTCGGGGGTAACCCACTCGGGCCCCCCTTCTGCCCCTCTCTTGGACAGAAGCTTTCTTTCTCTCAATAAATATATTCTGCTCTTAACCTCTGTTGTTCCTAAAATTCATTCTTCGGTTTTAGAGAACACGAACTCGTCTGATATCAGTCAGGTTGGGAGATTTATTTTCCTGTATCAACAGTATTTAACTAAAAAGAATTTTCTTTTTTCCCTGTGGAACTGGAAATGGATTCCAGGGTTTTCACTTTGATTTATATCCCTTTGTGTGTGTGTGTGTGTAATTTTTAAGTTTTGAGATAATATCTCACTAAATTACCCAAGCTGGTATCGAACTAACAATCTTCCTGCCGCAGCCTCCCAGAGTGCTGGGATTTCAGGCCTGTGCCACCACACCCAGCACAAAGAATTTTACTCTTAGAGGGTAGATAGAGGAATGTTGGAGGCCATACGTCATCATTTGCACAACTTACTTTTTTGGTGGTACTGGGGATTGAATTTGGGCCTTTCACATGAGCACTTTGTCCCTGAGCTACACTCCAGCCCACACAATTTATTTTTAAACGGTTCATAAAAACATACAGATAACGGAGCAGGGCGGTCCATAGTCTTGACACTTGGGAGGGTGAGATGAATCTCAAATTCAAGAATAGCCTACACTGCACAGCAACTAGTACTCTGTTTCAAAAACCAAAACAAAAAACCAAAAAGTACCTATACACACACATAGCCAGGCACAGCAGCACATGCCTGTAAACGCCAGCTACTCAAAGATTGAGGAAAAAGGATTCCAACTTCCCAGCCAGCCCAGGAAACTTAGTAAGAGCCGGTCTCAATAAAAGGGTCGGGGTAGGGATCTAGCTTAGTGGTGGAGCGCTTGCCTCACATGTGTGTGGCATAATGTTAAGAGCTGCCAGCCATGGTGGTGTATTCCTGAAATCCTAGCACTCTGGGAGGCTGAGGCAGGAGGATAACAAGTTCAAGCCCAGCCTGGGCAATCTGGGTACTTAGTGAGACCCCTTCTCAAAATATGAAAATTAAGTGTAGGCTAGGGAGGGTGCAAAGGTCCTGGCCTTAATCTCTACTACCATCAAAAAAAAAAAAAAATTACTCTAGATGAAGTGCATGTAGGTGTCCATTCTGGTTTTTTTTCTTCTGATTTTTTCCTGTAAATTGAAATTCTGTCCAAATAAAAAGATGAAGGTTGGGAAGAATATGCATTAGCCCATAATGGAAATATTACGTCTCTTGTAGCAAACATCATGGTTTATGCAATCATGTATTTAACCCCTATTTCAGAAGATACACGCTAAGTACTAAACAGATGTTTGTTAATGAGAAAAGGGAACTTATTTAAAAGAAATTAAAACAAATCATTTAAAACAAATTTTAGCTGGCAAAAATTCCCAAGGCATCAGGAGCTGTGACAAAGAGGTGGCTGTCATATTCCATATACATGGGACTGAGGACTGCCACTGCCACTGCGGAAGAGGCAGCTGAGTGTAATGAAAAGATTTTGGGGTCAGTGGGGCCTAGATTTTATTAGGAAGCACCCTTGAAAGATTTACTCACCCAAAATCTCAATCTTTATATAAAATGGTAATAGTATCTTATGAGGCAGTTGGAAGCATTAAATGAGATATAATAATGAATGGACTTAGCGCTGCTTAATAAATGCTGTCATTTTATCAATAAAGTTAGATTCCCCGTGCCACAAAATGGTAAGCTATATCCCCAGCCCAGCAAAATGTTTTATTCCTTCTGATTCTCATTACAAGAGATCTGTTATTCACCTACAAAATGTTCTGACTAGTCTATTTATAGTTGCAAACTTAAAAACTATAGAAATTATCAAAATTCAAATTGGCTAAGTACATTTGGGTACACTATGATTTTATAAACATATTGTCTAATATGTATCTATTTGTCTATCTGTCCAATTTGTAAATAGCTGTTTTATTTGAACTCAAGAATTTTTTTCTTCTTTTTGCATTTTTGAAACATTTGTCTGTGATTTAAGTTGGCTTATAGATAAATGTCATCAAAATGAAAGACATGCTTCCTCCCAAGCTGTCAGTTGGTCAAAATGATGTTTACATTGGTTTTATAAATGTAACACATATTGTTTTCTGTGTATGATGACTTGAGAATCTTGCAATTAACATGTCAAAACCATGTGTTAATTGTTATGAACTGGTCCTCATAGATCATCAAAAATTGTTGATAGTTAGAGGGTTGGGGAGCTCTTTGGACGGATCTCCCCTTGGCGAATAGAGGAGTAGCTGCCTGGAAAAATTATATTCCAGCCTTTGTCCATTAAGAGGGCCCCAGTGGTTCCCATAGCCTTATGGGAGACACCCTAGTAAACATTAAATATATTATTGTGATACGTTTACACTGGTCATTGTCAAAAGGTTAAGTTTTCTATAAATAATACAGTAAGGCTTTTTCATTAAAAGATGCTCTTGGCACAAAACTAAATTAAGAAACAAAGTTTTCATATGGTGACAACAATTCATTATTGCTAATCTCATGGTGTATTAAATGTATTCATGCCTTCCAGATGTATAGGTCTTCTAAGATGTAACACTGAGATTGTTTATAGTGATGAACTTTTTCTTTTAGATTCAGATATCTGACTTTCTCCTGCACTCCAGCTATTTACAATAAGAAGTATATATCAAACCCACACGAGACTGAAAGGGAAAAAATTTACAAGAGAAACTGTTCTTAAAACTCTGTTCTTTTGAAACTAGGCCCCAGGGGATGGGAACACAGTGAAGAGTGTGCCAAAGAAAGGCCAGTAGAGGGAGAAGTCTCCTATGCTTTCACAGAAAGCAACTGGTCAAGCAAAAGCTCTGACTCATCCTGATGGCTGGCGCTGACAGAAGACCTGAGAGCCTCTGTGTGTGGCTCCAAGGTAAATTCTGAGGAGACTTAACTGACCTCAATAGACAGCAAGAGGTTCATTTTACTTCACACAGGTCTCAATTTAACTTGGTCTTGAATATCCAGCAGAAAAGTATAACCAAAAGATATTTAAAACAATGTCATGGGGCTGGGGATATAGCTCAGTGGAATTATAACCAAAAGATATTTAAAACAATGTCATGGGGCCGGGGATATAGCTCAGTGGAATAAGTGCTTGCCTAGCAAGTGCAGGGTCCTGAGTTCGATCCCCAGTACCGCAAAATAAATAAATAAATAAATAAAACAATGTCATAATAATAAAGCTAAATATAAGATAGGGCTCCGATCACTAACCTCTCCTGGCAGTTTTCAGCTACCCCAGTAACTGACCACTGCTATGGGTTATTAAGAAGCAATTACAATAAGAGTTTATAACTGCTAAACTACAACATGACTTCTGTCTGAGGGCCTTTAGATTAGCTCTCTGGAGAAGGCGCCTGACAGGGACTTCCCCTTACATCAAACCTTCTCAGCTCAAAGCAGTTAAGATGAAATCTACATCCATTTTTTCCTAACTGCAGTTAGGGATCCTTTTTCAGAGGGAGAGTATTATAGACAGCTAAGTTAGTTAGACCCACATACTCACCTTTCTTTAAAAACAAACTACAAAAACAAAAATAGGGACTATGGTTACCTCCACATCCAGAACTAGATCTTGTTATCTTTACCTTAAATTTTTTAAACCTGGTCACAGAGAGTAAATACCCTCTTTCAGAACTTCACTGGCCAAAGGACAAATCTGATGAGCATGCTCAGGGCTCAAGTCCTGCAGGAGGACATCCAAACAGGAAAGTGGGTGGCCCAATGCTGTTAAGTCAAGCGTATGCTGTACGCTGACAATGGAGTGCTGTTATGGCTGCCCTCCCAGAATGTGACCATGGAGAGGAACATCCAAGCCCTGTGGTGGAGCCTGTTCCTGTCCAGTCCTCCAGTGCAAGCATTCTCAAGGATGACCCTGGAGAAAACACCAACACCAAAAATACTGAGATCCACAGAGGTTACAAAACCCATGATACGGGGTATGGGATGGGGATATAGCTCAGTGCCTGCCTGGCAAGTGCAAGGTCCTGAGTTTAATTCCCGGCGCTGAAAAAAAAAAAAAAGCTTGCACACTGGTGACATGACAGGGCTCCCCATGAACTTCTGAAAACATGTTTGTTGCTTTGATGGCCAGCAAAGTCTGTACATTGTTTCAACTACTGCAATTACAAAAACAAGAAGAGGGAAATGTTAGGGACCACAATTATAAACTGACATAGTATCTATCGGAGGCCCTTCTTGCCCTGCCTTATAGGCCGGTTTTGGAATTTGGAAATCCTGCTTCCTCTTGCGTACCACTGAGATCTTAATGGTCAAAGAGGCTGTAATGCTCACAGAGCAGGATGAAGTCTGCTGAGGATAATATAGGAAAACTAGTCCCCAAGTGTGAGGATAAATCATAATGTTTCTTTTATGATGTTACACTTGCCCATTCAACTACTACTTCTCCACTGTTCCAGGAAAAGCACTGTATCCCTCCTGAAGGGAGAAATTAAAATTTTATATAAGGCTCGCCCAGGATGCCTGCCAAGGCCAAATGGACACATCTGGCAGGCCCAATAACAGAACACTCCTTCCCTTCTGTAAACCCATCTTTACTACCTTTGTATAACTGATGGCCTTGCCATACAACTTAAAATATAACAAGACATTTCTTCTTCGGTATAACCCATTCTTTGTATAACTGGTGGCCTTGTGATATAACCTGAAATATTTAAACTCCCTCAGCAACCCAAGATGTCATTCAACCTTTCAATCACAATGCACCAAATCTACCTGAGTACTTCCCCCATTTACCTTCCCTTTAAAAGGCCCCAAACCCTGCTGAGTAGGACTCTGACTCTCTGGGGGAGATCCTAGTCAGAGGCCTACCAGAGTAATAAACTGTCTTCTAAACCTTCTCAGTGTCATTTCCTCCTGTATTTGGTATGTTTCCTGTAACACTCCCACTGCTCTGGCTAATAAAATGGTGGGTAGCTGGAGATTGTTGTGGTCTTTGTTCCCAGAGAACACTGATCGTCCAGAGCACTATGTCCTTACAATTCTTGTCTCTTGCTCCTTTTCTTTCTCACTGCACACTGAGACTGGGGCCTCACTGCAGGGGTCCCTCACACCTGGCTCCATGGAAAGGGTCTCTGATAACAAAGTATTAAAGACTAGCAAAATAAAGCTATTATAAATGATAGTAAATTAAATTTGCTGCTGCAAACATGTAACTGTGTCAAGTATCTAAATTTTCTGATCTAGAAAAATTGTGAGAAGCCACAATGTTTTCACAGGAGTTTATTGAATGTAGTTTTCTGGAAGCATTTAGAGAAAGAACAATCATCCTTTTAATTTAGGGGCACTTATTATGCCCATGTGTAACAAGACTAACTTCAGGAGATGATATACTATAACCAATCATTCTATGAAACTTAAAGACTTCCCTGGAAAGTTGGCAACCGTGGCCATAGGCCAAATACATCCTCCTGTCTGTTTTCATGAACAGTTTAATGGAACCCAGCCACACTCATTCATTTATGTATTTATATACTGTCTATGGCTATTACAATGACATAATTGAGAAGTTGCATGAGAAACTGTATAGCCACAAACCCTAAAATATTTACTAACTGGCCTTTATAGAAAAAAATTGCAGTCTCCTGCTCTAGACCAGCAATCCAGGAGCGCCTGTTAGACTCACCTGTGGCGTTGTCTTTCTGTATTGATCACCTCCATCTATGACATCCATCATGATTTTTTCTTTGAGAAAGTCATATTCTTCTGGACTCAGATGAATGGACTCTATGGTGTTTCCACAGCCTGAACACTGGCCCCTTAATTACAATTTTTTTAATGTTAAATAATGTCATGGAAAATAACTTTTTCTAAAATGAATAATTCTAAAACACAAGGAAACTGAAAGGTATTAAGAAAGAACATTAGAACCTTTGTGATTATCACATGCATCTGATTTTTCCTGAAAATATCACATATTTGGTGTGCCAGCAAACAAAACTAGGCTCTAAATCTCTAGAAAAAAATATTTCTATGTTTTCATACCAACTCATGGCATCAACGAGAAAAACATTTTGTGCACTACAGTCTTCATATGCAAAATATGATTTTTTTCCTCAGGTAGTCTAATTATAAGCTCTTAATTAGCCTGTCCCTAAAGTATTCTTAAATATTTTTAAATCAACATAAAGAAACCCTACTTAATATGAATAAAACAAGTTAAAAATGACTATTGATTTTTACCTTTTCTGGATGGTAGTAAATTGGCCTTTCCACTGTTTTCCAGGAATACTACCAAAAAAATTTAAAAAAAGATTACAACGTCAAATCAAGTTACAGTCTTACTGAACCAAAAATATTAAGTGTCTGTACAAAATCTATAGGCCAGAGCTCTCAAAGGCTCTGGATACTTCCCAGGATGACTTAATACCCACAGCGGTTGTTACAGTGCAGGGTGAAGCAGCACTTCGCCTTCTTCTTTGGTTTGCCTACATCTTTTCCAAGTCTAACTACACCTTAACTGGAGGCGTTTTCCACAGGAAGCTGATGACCTCTGAACCACTCATTCTACCCTTTGCATAGCTGACAGGTTGCTCCTCTTCAGAGTAATTTATCTCCTCTCATACTTTTCTCTTATAGACCACTGTTTAACTGTCGGGAATGATATTCTTAATTTAGGCGGGGAATGCCATCATGACAGATTTCATACCACAAAATACTGAGCCCTAGCCTAGTTGGAGGCATTCAAAAACTATTTGTCAATTTATTTGCTCAATCAATTTACCTTTTCCTCTTACATATATCACCATCAATTCCTACTGATTTTATTACTTTTTCTCCTTCCTCGGTTCTTAATTCAGGACCTCATCACCCCTCAACCAAATCTAATTGCATCCGAACAGATACCCTTGTTTCCAGGCTCCTTGCTGTTTTGGCAATTATCTTTCTAAAATATACACCAAAACCAGCATTCTTGATAACAGAATACAATCAAAGCTCCTTGGCATTCAAAGATTTTCACACCCTGACTCTTCCTTGATACTCAATGTTTGTCAAGCTAATTAAGCATAATTACTACTTCAAAACTCTGTAAATATGATGTCTGAGCACATTATCCAAGTCACTAGATTTCAGAGAAACTTTGAGAACACTAAAATGGCCAAAGGACAAGTCCAATCAAATGCTACACAGTTACCACTTAATTGTTTCCACAACTCTGGTTGCAATTGAATTCTGCTGCCAGAATCCTGGAAATAATTATAGTTGAACCAGGGTACCACGGTATTTTTTTCTTGCAAGCTCAGTGGCAAGGCCCAAACCCTGGTACTATGAAAAATAAGTGCTCTGTAATACATTTACTTTTAATGCAAAGGCTACAGATTAGCACAAATTGTCTAGGCTATACTTTGCAACTACTTTTATTTTCCCCCCAAGGGCTAGGGATTCAACCAGGACCTCCACCCTGATAGGTAAACACCCTATGGAGGTACAACCCCCCACCTCCTGCTGCGACTTGCTTTAAGCAAAGAAAATGTTGTCTTAAAAGAGGAAACGAATTTTACCTAGAGATGGAAAAAGGTTTAATCTGAGTAAAATGATTTGCAGCAATAAAAAAGGGCTTTTAGATATAGTTATAAAAATATCGTTACCAAAAACATAAACATAAAATAAAAATTACCTCTCAAACCATGTTTTTATACTGTGGGCAAATGACTCCCCAGGATACAGTTCGTTATTTCTTAAATACAAAAGGATGTCTAGTAGTTTATTGGAATAGTGATCATCCTTTATGTCTTTTCCAAAATCAAAGAAAGCTTTTAAAGTTTCCAACATAGGCGTAAGGTTATGACTTAGCAATTCCTCATACAAATTCCAAGCCATGTTCACATCTTGATGAAGGAGGGCTCCCTGGATACAGTCATCATAGTTCCTCACCGAAGGGGTCATGACTTTTTTAAAGTCTTCTAGTAGCTGCAAGGCCTCTCTCCACCTGTCTGAATGGATTAATCCCCGGATGAGAAGACTATAAGCCCCAGATTCTAAAGTCTTGTATCTGGCTTTCATGATTTCGTAGACATCAATAACTTCTGAGGTCTGCTTGTGGAAGACACACAGATGCAAATACATGACCAGTAAATTATAGCCTACAATACCATTGTTTTTTGCTGCTACCCACGCCAGGAGAGATTTAGCCACATCCACAGAGCAGTAGTTTCGATACATCTGTGCGCTGATCCAGTTTTCAAAACTCCCCTTTCCTGTGTGCTCGTCCTTCAGTTTATCCCACTCCACGGAACTCAGCGGTTTTGTTGGGAGTTGGATATCGTTCCTCCGGAGTAACAAGGTGTGATCTTTATTGGGAGGATTCATCTCTGATCTCTTCTTAGCTGCTCCGGCAGCAAAAGGAGGAGGAAGAGAAATCCACTTAGGACCGTCTTCATCTCTTTTCTTGACCAGTCTGCCCTTGGCAGCCAGCAAATCCACTGCTTTGGTATTTTGCGGAGACATAGTTTTAAGAGAAAACCACCTCTGCTGATTCTCTTTCTCTGTGAGAAAGAGACAGGGGTAAGAGTGCCCTGGGCGTAACCCGAGGTACAGCTTGCTCTTCCAAAGCTTAGGAAAGCTTCGAATACCAGACAAACAGGTCATTATGCAGTGAGATAAGCACCAGAGGCCCATACCTCCACAACAGAATTAAGAGACTAGCGGGTGGGGGCAGAGTGCTATTTTCTAAAAGGAGACTGTTTCTTCTTTACAGACAGATCAAGCACGGTGCTGCTTTTGGGACCACTTAACAGCAACGAGGGCAATTCATTAAACAACGATCGGGGAATGTCCCACATGGGTCAAAAGCCCTAAACCTGGACGCAGATCGGGAATCCTCTGCTGCCTGTTACATTCCAGCCCGAAAACCTGAGGAAAAAGCGCAGGGAGAACTCAGCAGGTCTCTGGTGGATCAAGGAGCCAGAGGACGAAAAAACTCAAACGCGCTCCGAGGAGCCCCCAGTTCCAGCCGCTCCCCCCCCCAACAATGCTAGCGAATAACGCCGAAGTCCAGGTGCCTCTTCCACAATCACAACTCAGGGCCCAAAACTCTCCAGATGCGAGAAGAGGGGTCGGAGAGGTGGGGAGTCGCCTGAGCCAACTACTCGGGTACAGAAGCGAGGTCCAGTTAGAGCACCGACCTGAGTGTTTACTAATAGTGGCCAAAATTCACTCCATTTAACCACTCACCACACCACGCGGGGTTCAGGAACTCAGAAACACGGCGGGAACTACAGTGCCCACAACGCACCGCGCGGGCCCCGGCGTGCCGGGCGGGCCGAGCTGAATGCCTGCGCCCTGGAGGGCCTGCAGCGGGGAGAAAGGCAGGGCCATTGGACAGCCGCGGGAGCACCTGTTGTATTCACAGGACCATTGAAGCCTCCACGTCAAAACAAAATTGTAAAAAGAATTGAAAAAAGAATTGTAAAGGGGCGTCTCTCAACCCGGAAACGCTAATGGCGTTCTGAATTACGTGGCGCACACGCGCCAGAGGCCCACGATGAAGAAATTAAAACTTGGGCTCCCTTATTCTGATCTTTAATATTGGGCTTGGTGAGGTTGGGACGCCGCTTAAGAAGGATCATTTTTCATCTCTTTCACATCTACTTTCCCTCAGCGCGATCGCCGTATCCTCGGGAACAGCTACAGAAACCCGGATTTTTTTTCCTTCCTTTAGCCGCGACTTCCGCCCATGCCCAAGATGGCGGCTCGGCGGCCTTCCTGACCCCGGCGGAGTCTGGCTGCCTCTCGCGTGGGGGCTGGACGAGGGCGGAGCGGCTGAGAAACCGCAAACGCAGGCGCTGCCGCTGGGGAGTCAGTCATGGACTGGAAAGAAGTCCTTCGCCGGCGGTTAGCGACGCCCCACACGGATACCAACAGTGAGTTTGGGAGGAGCCGCCTCTGGGACGGAGGAGGGCTAGGGCGGGCAGGCGGAGCGAGGGGGGCCCTGCTTTCTGCGAGGTAGAGCCTCTCCTGGCAAAGGGGCGGAGAATGTGCCTTAGGGACCTGGAGTTTGGGCCCAGACTTGCCTAGGAAATGAGTGATCTGCAAGAGCGAAAAACTAACTTCCACGGGCTCAGTCTGGATCTGTGAGGAACAACATCTCGGACTCTAACGACCCTTCCATCCCCCGGGACCTGGGATTCGTTGACTTTACGCCTTTATACGGACACACTTTTCACTTGCTTCCTTACCCACTTTAGATTTCACAATCTATTCTTCCTGTTCTTTTCTCGTCTTTGCACTTTCATAGTAACCTGCTTACATCTTTCCTATTCCACACTTTCATTTAGGGCAGCAGAAATTGTCTGGAGTAAGACAGGACTGCGGTAAGTTCTCGCCCTTGAATCCCTGTCCGCTGACCTAAAGTGGGTGTCCTCGTCAAGCCTAGTGTTTCCCCGTCCTGCAATGTTCCGTGTTCCGCATGCAGCTCCTCTCATCTCTCAGACCCCGGTCTTGTCCTATTTCCTCCATACCTTCAGATGAGCTACTCTTTAATGTCATCTCTCAGAGAAAGTAGAAGCAAAGGAGAACCTCACCTGCTTTCGTTCACCAATTCTGTCACTTCCACGGCACAAGTGCTGTACATTCTGCTTACGGTTGAAGTGAAACATTCATGTACTTACTTGAAAGTCCGTCCACTCCAGGACTAGATCATGTTCCTTTTGTGGGCGTAGAAAGGGTGCTGCTGCGGATCCAAGCTAGGTCGTTGCAGACCCAGGGCCTGTGCAAGTGTTCACCACCAGCTCCACACTCCCTTTCTTAATAGACAACTTGTCTCCAGCCTTACCGTCTTCCTTCTACAAGGTCAACTTTTTCTTCTTTATGGACATTTCTGTCAGCACTGACAACATGCTGGCATTTGCTCTGTATTTTAAGAAAACAATCATTTGATCCCACATCCACCTCCACCCTCTGCTACATTTCTCTGAACCCTTTATAGGAATACCTCTGGGATTGGGGGTGTAGTTAGTAGTAGAGCAATAACCTCAGCCCCAAAGGGAGTGGAAAAAAAGAATATTTCCTGGGCATGGTGGCACACACCTGTAATCCCAGCACCTCAGATGCTGAGGCATGAGGATCACCATGAGTTCAAGGCCAGCCTACGCTACATAGCGAGTTCGCGGCCAGTGTGAACTGCCAAGCAAGATCCTGT
The DNA here is from genome assembly GCA_004027595.1 of Dinomys branickii. Lineage (NCBI taxonomy): Eukaryota > Metazoa > Chordata > Mammalia > Rodentia > Dinomyidae > Dinomys > Dinomys branickii. The sequence continues at coordinate 28,850 of PVLD010008544.1, forward strand.
CTTGATAAACAAAAAGGAATACTTGTCAAAGAAGTTACCTGTACTTGTACATTCTCCTGCCCGTGTGTCTTAAAGCCCATTCAATCTTTAAAGGGTATTTATTCCATGTGTTATATGCCAAATTCTGTTCTAGGCTGTAGCAGTGAACAAAACAGAAAAATCCCTATCCCTGCAGAACTTACACTTTAGTGTGGGGTGAGATGATTTAAGTAAATTATCTAGGTCAGTGATAGCAAACCTTTTAGATCTATCAATGATACAAATAGCCTGCTGCCATGTCCAGCACAGCTCTTGAAACTTCAGAGGGAGGACCATGGAGGTTACAAAAGACAGGAATCAATATATAAAAGCTGAGGTCAGGTGGAGCCCTCCCTCCTGCCAGGAGAAAGCGAACTGCCCAGCACCTGCAGTGTGTTTATTTATACAATCAGTATGAGTAAGTTCACGCAGAATTGAAGGGGAAGGTAGAATCTGGGACAGGAAGAATATCTAACCTATTAGCAGAGCAGTCAGTGTGTCTTGGTGGCTTCGTGGAAAACAAGGGAGAAATGTTATCTCAAGTGAAGATCAGGTCCCTATGGCAACAGCTCCCTGAGCTGTGCACACCTCATGGGATCCTGCCAAACTTACAAGAAGCAGTGGGCTTGTCCTGAAGACCGGAGGTACAGACAGCCTCACTCCCCACAGCCCACTGTGGCACACATGCTATAGTTCACTGCCACTGATTCAGGTTGTACAGCTAATAGTCCCTATTGAAGGCTGCTTTTCTTTTTGGTGATTGAGCCCAGTCATGTTCTGTTGAACCCAGGACTGAGCTTCAGCCCCAACCTCAGTCCTTTTCATCTTTTGAGACGCGATCTCGATAAATTGCACAGGCTGGATTTAGATCCTACTGCCCCTGCCTCCCAAAGCAGCTGATCTCACAGGAATGCACCACCACGCCCGGCTAGGGCTGTTTTCTTTCAGTGTTCTAGATCCTTTGTGCAGGATCTCTTTTTGCCTACTCAAGGATGTAATCTCACCGTCATTCTCTCTCCTGCATCATTACTTTTTTAAAATCATTATCATCCACGTATAAACATGCTGCTATTTCTCTCACCTTAAACTTTCATAACTTAATTTCCCATGTCTGGCTGTTTCCTATCATTTCTCCTTTACTTTTTTCATTTATCTGTATTTGCAGTTTCTTACATAAGAGGAGTGAGTCTGGCTTATTGAACTTAACAGGATGGTCTCAAGTTCTGTCCATTTTTCTGCAAATGACAGAATTTCATCCTTTTTATGGCTGAATTTGTACACACACACACACACACACACACACACACACACATTTTGCCCAACATTTATTTAGACTGTTTCCTTCTGATAGAGGATTAATACGTACATATATTTTTAATATATATAAAGAACTCAAAACAATTAACCCCCCAACACACCCCAATTTTAAAAATGGGAAAATAAACTGAATAGATACTTCTCAAAAGAAGTATTACAACAGGCTATGAAAACATGAAAAAATGTCCAACATCTTTAACCGTTAGGCGAATCAGAACTACACTGAAGCCAAGTGTGATGCACATCTGTAATCCCAGCACTTTGGGAGGCTGAAGCAGGAGGATTACAAATTCAATCCCAGTCTAGACTGCTTAGCAACTTCCTGAGACCCTGTCTCAAAATTAAAAAATAAGAAAAGGGCTAGGGATGGAGCGCAATGAAAAGGCAGTGGGTTCAATCTCTACTATGAAAAAAACAAATAAGAAAACATAACAGTGAGAGTCCAACTCAACCCAGTCAGAGTGGCTATCGTCAAGAGTACAGAAAACAGTGCTGGTATTTGGGAGGAAGGAACCCTCTTACGTGGTGGGTGGGAGTATAAACTAGTGCAAATACTGCGAAAGTCAGTATGGAGAGTCCTCAAAACTAAATCTAGAAATACCATTTGACCCAGTTATTCCTGTCCTGGGTATATTTCCAAAAGAATTGAGTACAATTTTGAAGGCCTTTTTGGTAACTCAACTATTTTTAATTAGATTTTAGTATAGGAATATACTATATAGAAGCATTACTTGATTTTTTAAAAGGGCACGTCTCCTTTTGATTTGTTCTGCTACTAGAGAAAAAAAGTGAACAAGAATTAAAAGATGAAGAAATGGATTTATTTACCAAATACTACTCAGAATGGAAAGGAGGTCAAAAAAACACAAATGAATTCTATAAGATGATTCCCCGGTTTTATTACAGGGTAAGTGGTATCTAAGCAGATATCTTTCAGAGTCTGTAAGTAAAATGTAATTTAAAAAATGGGATCAGAATTTTAATTTTTAGAATTAGAAGATTATACTTTAAACTTTGTATATTTCATTTAAGTTGACCTTATTGCTATCATAAAATATTTTAATTTCCTCTAAAATTTTGAGTTTTGGTATAAATTGCTATATGAAAATAAAGCTGTTTCTTTTCCCTTATTTGAACTATGAGCTTTTCTAATTTTTACTATAAATATTAGTAGTGAGTATTCTGTTATGTTGGGATGTACAGCACGTTGTTATGTGGTGTAATGATTTTGCTCAAGATTAAACTAAAAAATAGATTGAAAATGGAAAACATAAAAGAGTTTCGATTATTTGTCTCCATGTGACAAAACTACAAAGAACCCTTTGAAGGGCAGTATAGACAACAGTAAGACCGTAAGAAAGCTACTTACAGTGGAAAGTAAAGTTTACTAAAAGAATGCGATCTGTTTAATGTCATGTAAAATATAATCAAATTCAATTAATTATAACAAAAATAATAAACACTGTGTATAACGGCATTCTTGGGGACTGAACCCAGAACCTTCACACTGAGCTATCCCAGCCTTTTTGAGACAAGATGTCACTAAGTGGCCCACACTGGGTCAGGTCTCAGGCATCCACAGTGCCAGGATTACAGGTGTGCACCACCATGCCTGGCTGACTATCAAACTACTCCTAATGTAATTTTTTTTTTTTCTTTTGGTACAGGGGATCAAACTCAGGACCTTGAACTTGCCAGGCAGGCTCTGTGCCACTGAGCTATATCCCCAGCCCACCTAATGTAATTTGGTATCATCTAAAATCACAGGGAAATGAAGTGGACAAGACTTCAACAACTTTTTTTGTTGTTCTTTTTGAGACGGTCTTGCTATGCAGTTAAGGCTAGCCTTGAGTGTACTTTGTAGCCCAGGCTGGCCTCAAACTTGCAGATCCTCCTGCCTCAACCTCCCAAGTGCTAGGATTACAGGCGTATACCACCACACCTGGTGAGACGATTAGCTTTTTCAGAAGAGAGATCTGGCCTTGCTGTTCGCTGACTTTTTGTTAAGTGAATGTTAAACAAAATTAAGATGAGAAACAAATTGAGCACGGACCATATTGTTACTTCATGAGGCCACATACTATTTTACATGATTCAGTAATCAAAATTTACATGTGGAAATCTATAATGTGTTTTTAGCTACCAGCAGAAGATGAAGTCTTATTACAGAAATTAAGAGAGGAATCCAGAGCTGTCTTTCTACAGAGGAAAAGCAGAGAACTCTTAGATAATGAAGAGTTACAGGTAAGAGCAAGTTAGATGTCACTGTTTATGTGTACTACTTAATCACACAGGATCTCACGCAGGGACCAACACTGGTACTGTGGAGCTTCTGTGGCACTGGTACTCACCAGAATTAGCTTCCAGTCTTGCCTGGGCCACCCTAGGATGGTGGTGTTACGTTTGTTTTTGTCTAAGTACCTAGGAAAGTCTGATGCACAGCCCAGGTTGAGAACCCCTGCTCTCTAATGAGATTGCAGTTTCCAGTTTAGGCCTGTTAGGCAGTGAATATAACATCTCCATGCTCTACTTCTCATCTGTAAAGTGGGGGTAACTACCTGTATTATAGAGGTATGTGAACTAAAGAGGCAGTATGTTTGAAAAGCTTCAAACTTAGTAGGCACTGAGTAACTGTTGGCTATTCTCCTTGTTATTAGTAATCAGAAGGATAATAGACCAGGAGATTCACCTTCACATTGTTATCAGGCTCATTTTAGTGGAAATGATCTGTTTATGTTTTTAAATTTTTAAACTTACAATGTCTTTATTTCTGTATTTTTTGTAAGAACTTATGGTTTTTGCTGGACAAACACCAGACACCACCTATGATTGGAGAGGAAGCAATGATCAATTATGAAAATTTTCTGAAGGTTGGTGAAAAAGCTGGACCAAAGTGCAAGTAAGAGTAGCACAAGTAACAAAGCAGTATGTTATGTTAAGCAAGTTACATACCTGAAATGTTAATGAAAATTGAAGGCACTGGTGTGACATTTGAGTTAATTTACTAATGAAATCTGATAAAATTTTAGTCAAGAAATAATTGTATGAAAGTGTTAAGAGAAATAATATGATACTTAACCCTTAAGTTGGGAACGTAACAAAAAAGAATGCAAAGATGTTATGACTTAAAAGTTTTTCAACTACTAATCAATACTTCTCACTCTTAATTTTTTTACTTTCATTTTCAATTCTATGAATTTATGCTGTTAACTCATTTTTATATTATGTTGGCAGATCATTTTCTTCCTTATTTCCTTTTCTTAGGCAATTTTTCACTGCAAAAGTCTTTGCTAAACTCCTTCACACAGATTCATATGGAAGAATTTCCATCATGCAGTTCTTTAACTATGTCATGCGAAAAGGTGATTCATTTTTAGCAGGCTTTAACTCCTATCTAGGAACTCAGTAGGTCTTTGGTCTGTGTTTTTAATAGTGTTAAGTTTGAATAAATTTTTGGTGTTTTGACTTAGATGTATTATCTTCCTTCCTTCCTAGTACAAAAAAAGGAAGGAAGGAAGAGAAGGAAGGAAAGACAGAGAAAGAAAGAAGGAAAGAAAGAAAGGAGAAAAGAAGGGAGGAGAGGAAGGAAGGAGGGAGGGAAAGGAAAGAAAGAAAGCAAGCTGTGATTTTCTACCTTAAACTTGGGTTCAATATAATAAACCAAAAAACAGTCTCATGTAACCTACAGATAATGTACTAGTAGGCTGGTATACCAGAAGCTGGTAAATTGTTTGTTTGGGAATAGTGGTGATTGAACCTGTGGCCCTGGCACCTTTTCTTTGGGGAAGGGGAGAAATAAGGGTCTTTTTAAGTTTCCCAGGCTGGCCTTGAACTTGCAATCCTCCTGTCTTAGCTCTCTGAAAAATTAAAATTGCAGGGTTGTGCCATCATGCCAAGCTGAACCAAGAATTTTAATATATGGTAATTTGAAATAATTTAGTGATAATTTTATTTCACTAATATAGTTTGAGTTGCTTAAAAGAGTAGTTTCAAACTCAAAACTTACCATCAGTTTCAAGGAGCATGTATGTAGTTGTTACGATTCCTCTAAGTACCATAATGATCTGTGAAATACTGCTGAGTGTCATCTTTAACTGATATAACTAGCTGCAGTAATTAACCGAAACAGAAGTAATAAACCTCAGGATAGGTTTATAGAGTTACCAGATTGGTTTGTACCTCTAATTAGCTTTTTACCTTTTTTTTGCATAAATATATGTACTAATAGATAAATCTTGAGAATTACATTTCATTTTCTTTTTCAATGTCAGTTTGGCTTCATCAAACAAGAATAGGACTCAGTTTATATGATGTTTTTTTTTTTGCATAAATATATGTACTAATAGATAAATCTTGAGAATTACATTTCATTTTCTTTTTCAATGTCAGTTTGGCTTCATCAAACAAGAATAGGACTCAGTTTATATGATGTTGCTGGACAAGGATACCTTCGGGAATCTGTGAGTATTCATCTATTTTCAATAACTGTTACACACACCAAAATGTTAAAAGTAGTTATTGTAGGTGTTGTGATTACAGGTGATGATTTGTTTTGATCTTCTGTTTTTATGGATTTTTCTTTTCGTGTATGTGTTCGTAGTATTAGGGACTGAACCCAGGGGCACTCTGCAACTGAGCTTAAACTCTAAATCCACTTTTATTTTGAGACAGTCTTGTTAAGCGGCTAAGGCTGACCTCAAACATGTGTTTCTCCTGCCTCATCCTCCTTAGCAGCTGGGATTACAGGCATGTGCTACTGTGCTCAACTTCATTTCACAAATGTGTTACTAAAAAATTTAGTGTATGTTGACTATATAAATTCCTTCAGACTTTTAAAAAAAGGCCTTTTAAAGGAGAAAATGAAAAGAATATACTATTTTAACAGGTTTAGAAATCATTCAAGAGGCAACCCATTCAGGACCCTTCCTCTCAGGAGCTATTCCTAGTCCCGATTCCTAGTCCCCCATAAATTTTCCTACTCTTAAAAGATAAAATCATTGAAGAAACAGTGAAAAATCTTTATTCTTAAATGATAGAAGCCCTGACTCCCAAGTTGACTGGTGGCTGTAGAGAAAGATAGAAATAGATTGATCCAGTTCATATTTTGGACACCTTCCCCCAGAAGCGGCTAGATGAGGCATCTGTTGGAGGTAAGGTGTTGCGGCAAACGTACTGTTTAGTTGAGTCACCCTCGGGCTGGATACAGAGACAAGCAAGTTCATTGGGGGCCAGCAGTGAGCACCAGCCTCGAGGGGCAGGAGGGGAGAAAAGGTGTCCAGTTCTGTTTCCAGGCCAAGGGGCTGGTGCTGATATGACTTAGTGCAGCTACAGAAATACTACAAAGCACGGGCTTAGCTTGTGACAAAGGAACAAGGATGTTTGACCTTTTATGGAGGGCACAAGCAGCCGTGTGGCAGCGTGGGGTGGTGTCGGGTTAGGTAACTGTGACAGCATGTACAAGGAACAAACTGAAGGAAGTGGAAACTTTAGCTCTAACTTAGCTTTAAAATGGCTCTGGAACCTAAATGGCTTCGGTTTAGTTTTCCCTATCAAAGGAAGGGCGAAAGAATGGTAGAAACCAGATAGGAGTCTTAAATAACTGCCAGAGAGGAAAACTAGGTGAGAGCCAGGATTGAGGCTGAGAAGAGAGTCCTATTTGATTTTTTTTTGAGACTAGGGCTAGCTATGTAGTCCAGGCTGGCTTCAAACTTGCCATCCTCCTGTCCCACCTTCTCAAGTGCTAGGAGTACGTATGTGTGTCACCATGCGTGTCTGAGAGTCAGCCCCATTTGGACAAATTTGAGATGGCTGTTTTTCTATAAACTGAAATTATATAGTGTCTCAGATCCACAAAAATATTTAAAATGATTAAATAAATGTTTAAAAAATAAAGTTGTTAAAATAAACATAAAAAACCATGAGATACTTTTAAATGTATAAACTTGTAATAGGGTATCTTGGTTACTTTTTTTTCTCCTTGCTGAAACAAAATACCCAACACCCAAAATGAAGGAAGGAAAGGTTTATTTAGCTTACAGTTTGTGGAGGTTTCAGTCCATACTTGGCTGGTTCTCAGGCAGAGTGGCACATGGCAGAGGGCAAATGTTCATGGTGGCAGAGCACAGCAAAACCAACCAGCAAAAGGGAGGAATGGCTGCAAGCAGCCTCCTTTTCTCCCTACATTGTAAACAGCCTGTCCCCATCCAGGAGGCATGTACCTCTCACACAATCTCCATGCCCTCCACTTCCACAGGCTCAGGATGTATACAAAGTAAGCACCCTGGCTTCCTGCTGAATCACTCAGCTAAACCTCTGGACTCCCCAAGTTGACACAATGTATCAACTATAACATAGGGAAAGCCTTTCTAAGTATGACACAACTCAGAAATCTAAAAACCAGTTAATAAATTCAGCTACAGTTTGGTTTTTTTGAGATAGGGTCTTGTTATATAGTCCAGGCTGACCTTGAACTTGAAGTGATTCTCCTGCCTCAGCCTCCCAAGTGCTGGCATTATAGGTATAGCAAGCCAAATTCAGCTAAATTTAAAAAAATATGTTCAGCAAAGACCATCATAAAATTTAAAGAAAACAAACTGGGAAAGATACCTGAAGTTCAACTACAAAGCCAATTTTTATAATTTACATTAAAACTCCAATATATCATAAAAAAATAGCGATTAACCCAGCAGAAAACTGGGCAAAGGATATCATGGACAGAAAGTACAATACAGTTGTTTTTTACTCACAAGAAAACATTTTAACTTCACACAAGAGAAGTCTCAGATAAATCTACAATACTATTTGTCACTTCTCAAATAAACAGAGACCGAAAGATTGGATACAGCTTTCAATGAGATCCTTCGTGTTTCAGTAATTCTTTCATAGCATCTCTGGGCCTAAGTTCATTTGTCAATCAGTTACAAAAAAATATAATGAATGTATGCATTAAGGTTATTATCCTATCCTTAAAAAAATACATATAAATTGAAAGAAAATAATATTTTTACTTCATGCTTTTTTTAAAAAAAAAAAGGTCTCACTATGTAGTCCACACTGGCCTCAAGCTCATAGCCCTCCTGCCTCGTCCTTCCGAGTGCTGGGATCATGGGCATGTACTACTGCCTTAGTTACTTTTCCCCCGGCTGAGACAAAACATGAGACACCTAGAGTTAAAGGAGGGAAGGTTTATTGTAGTTCACAGCTCATAGTGGTTTCAGTTCAGAGTTGTCTGGCCCAAACGCAGGGTGACGTGGCAGAGGTGCACTGCAGACGAAACAGTGAAAATCTTTCTTAAAGGCTAGGGGCCCTGGCCAGGCTCTGTCAGTCCATGGTGCACAAGCAGGAGACAGCAAAGCAGCAGCAGAAACAGCAGCAGCAAGGCGGAAGCCTCTCCCTCTTATCCATTCCAGGCTTATCCACCTTTGAGGTGGTGCCACCCACAGCCTGGGTGGGACTTGCTACCATCTGTACCCAAAGCTGTGCTCACCCAATCAGTGGGCCAAGTTAGTAATCACATACTGTTAACCCCAGCATTACGTAATTTGAACCTAGAGTCACACCGTAGAACCAGCCACCTCTGAAAGCCCCACCTATGAATGAAAGAGGCTTTGGGATGACACCTAGACACAACCATAACAACCATCTTGTTTCACTCTGAAATAACAGTTACAAATGGGAGCTGCATACAGTAATCCCGGTTTCCCATCCACTGATCTTTGGGTGATACCTGCTCATCCCAGGAGTCATCAAAACCGGGCTTTACTCTAGGCACAGTATCATACTTCTGTAACCCAGCACTCTGGGAAGCTGAGGCAGGAGGGTTGTAAGCTTGAGCCCATTATGCGCAACTTAGTGACTTTGCAAAGCCCTGTCTCAAAATAAAAGAGCAGAGATGTAGTTTAGCGTGAAAGCCTTGAGTTCAATCCCCAGTACTGAAAACGAAATACATAAATAACTAAAAGATAAACAATTTAAGCACCCATCTATAGAAGCCTCATTCAGTAAATTGTGGTACATCCACCCACTGGAAGTAACAGTTATTTAAAACTGTAGCATTTTGACAGTATTAAATGACTATAAAGTATATTGTTAAATGACAAAGTTTTCATGGTATGCTGCTTCACCCTGTGTAAAGAGGGAGAGAAATATACACAGATGTGTATTGGCTTATATTTGCATCAGATATCTTGGGGAAGCCCTGTCAGAAATTGATAATATACAAGCTGGCTGAGGTGATACACACCTGTACTCCTGGCTACTGAGGAGGCTTAGAGAGGAGGTTTTCTTGTACCGAGTTCAAGGCCAGCCTGGGAAACACAGCAAGATCCCATCTCTTAAAATAAAAACATTGATAAGATAGGTCACCTCTAGTGAAAGTAAACAGGTGAGAGGAGACTGTAATGAGTATCTTTCGTGCCTTTTGAATTTAGAACTATGTAGAATATATTACTTATGTGTATGTGTACGTATGTCTGTGTGTGTGTATACATATATATATATATATATAATTTGTTGTTGTTGTTGAGACAGGATCTCACTATGCAGTTCAGGCTGGCCTTGAGCTCACCTTGTAGCCCAGGCTGGCCTCAAGCTTGCAATGATCCTCCTGCCTTAGCCTCCCAAGAGCTGGGATTACAGGCATGCACCACCATGCCCAGCAATATATTAAAATTTAATAGCCAGTCGTGGTGGCGCACGCGTGTAATCCCAGCCCTCAGGAGATTGAGGCAGGAGGATCATTGCAAGTTCGAGACCAGCCTGGGCTACAAAGTGAGCTCAAGGCCAGCCTGAACTGCATAGTGAGACCCTGTCTCAAAAAACAAAAAAGAAAACAAAAATAATACCAGTAATGTTTTACCTTCTTAAAAAAAGTTCAGTAAATTAGAAACAAAATTTAATATAGTTTCACCACTGACATAGTCATAAGTTTTACCTTGTCACTATAGTATTAATCTGAACTTTTAGGATTGAAATTATATGACAGTGTCTAATGAAGAAGCAAGATCAGATGTTTAACGCTTCAAGTTTTGTTTCCAGGATTTAGAAAACTACATACTGGAACTTATTCCTACTTTGCCACAATTAGATGGGCTGGAAAAATCCTTTTACTCCTTTTATGTTTGTACAGCAGTAAGGAAGTTCTTCTTCTTTTTGGACCCTCTAAGAACAGGTAAAAAAAAAATCTTACTTAACTTAGATATTATGAAGTATTATTACATCTAAACCTTAGTAACTTGAGAAGTCTTAAAGTGTCATTTATTTTTCTATTATGTCATTGCCATTAATCATCTAGCAAATCCCAAAAGGAATAGAAAAATACAAAAGCAGCAGGATTTAGGTTTAGGTGTGTATAAAGATATTTCATGATTTACTTCCGCGGAATATATCTGTGACAGGGGATATCACTTCTTATAGTTTTCTTCATCCCTAAAGCTGAAGTACAAAGTGGGTAATCGATCAATATTGCTCCTTCCTTTTTTTTTTTTTGAGACAGGGTCTCACTATGTAATTTAGGGTGGTCTTGAAGTCACTATGTAGCCAGGCTGTCCTCAAACTCATGGTCTTCCTGCCTCGGCCTCGCAAGTGCTGATATTACAGTTATGCACCACCACCCGAGTTGCTGCTGCTTCCAATTCTAAGAAATTGGTTACTCTGACCTAATTAGCTGTCTCTGATGTGTGACATACTGGAGAATTTTCTTTTTCATGGAAACTATGGATTTGGAGATTTAAGAACCATCAAGCCATGACATACTTTTCTTTCTCAAATTAACTCTTTGACCCTAGTGTCAGTAACAGTATCCTTTAACAACAGTTTTAACCTGCCCAGACTTAAATACATGTAACTGGACAGAGAAGGCTCAAATTAAAATCTTTAATTCTCTTTCTTTCCTTGAAAATCCAGTTTTTTGTTTTTTGTTTTTTGTTTTTTTTTGCAGTACCAGGGATCCAACTCAGATCCTTGTGCTTACCAGGCAAGCGCTTATTCCACTGAGATATACCTCCAGCCCCATAATTTTTTTTTTTGTACCGGGAATCGAACTCAGGACCTTGTGCTTACCAGGCAGGCGCTTGTGCCACTGAGCTGTATCCCTGGCCCCAGCTGTAAGTCTTATCACAGCACATGATAGGTGGTGATCTTTTTATTCCTTTATTCAGTGTTTTGGCTTTTTTTAAGATGGGCTTCACTATGCAGCCCAGCCTGGCCTCAAACTCACACTAATCCTCCTGAGCGCTGGGATTCCAGGTGTGCACCAGCACACCTGGCTTATCTCTTTACAGCTTCTCCAACTGTAGGCACGTACACATTTTTTCCCTTTGAAATTTTACAAAGTGACAGATGTTTTGACTGCTTATTATGTATAAGCATTGTGCTAAGAATTTTATACAGATTCTTTATTTTCTAATAGCTCAGTAAAGAAGCTACTATTATCCACATTTTATGCATGAAGCAGCTGAGACTAAGCTAGATAATGTGTGGAAGCTGCGAACTCCCATCTGTGCGCTCTTACCCACACTTCCGCTGCCTGCTCTAGAACCTGCCCAAGAGAAATGGAGAAGAGTCCCCTGGGGTTCTTACTAGCAATGCTGTATCTCTGTTCACAAAGTAACTCACAACTGCTATGGGACCTGACAGTGTGATTTCAAAAAGAATTACCATATCGGGCTATGTAGTTGGGGATATAAAAAGTGGATACACAAGCAGAGCTCAAATTCCCTTTTTTCCTTTCTTTTTCTCTTAAGAGACTGAACCACAGTTGATCACACTGAACTATGTTCTCAGCCTTTTTTTTTATTTTGAGAGAGGGTCTTGCTAAGTTGCCCAGGCTGGGCTCAAACATGTGACCCTTCTGCTTCAGCTTAAATGTTGACTTTTCATAACAGTATGTAATAAGGGCTTTGGGGTGTGAAAGCTAAAAGGTTTAAAATAGTGGTTGTGTGACTGATTTTGTAAAACGATAGCTTTAAAGATTAAGTTGTTCCTGTTCTGAGAAAGAAATTAAGTAATTGTGTTTACTTTTTTTAAGGGAAGATAAAAATTCAAGATATTTTAGCATGTAGTTTCCTGGATGATTTACTGGAGGTAAATATGTTTAAACTACTTAATTGTATCACGTGATAGTTGCTGTCTTCTAATTATGTCTGTGTTCCTTCAGCTAAGGGATGAGGAACTATCGAAGGAGAGTCAAGAGACAAACTGGTTTTCTGCTCCTTCTGCTCTAAGAGTTTATGGTATGTAGCATTATACTGTTCAAATTGAGTTATGCACCCCTCAGTTGGTGTTTAGAAGAGTTTATTGGTGGTGGGGTGTACCGGGGATTGAATCCTAGGCCTTCACACTGAGCTACATCCCTCGCTTTTTTTTTTTTTTAATTGTTTGACACAGAGTCTATTTCAGGAGACTCAAATTGCTGGTCTTCTTGCCTAGCTGAGGCCCAAAATGCTGGGATGACAGGCGTGCGCCATCATGTCCAGGTCAGAGGACAATTTTATACTAGGCTATTTTGCCTTAAGTATTCTTGGGCTGGTGATGTAGCTCTATGAAGGCCTTAGGTTTAATCTCCAGCACCACCAAAAAAATTCCATGACATTAAGATTTAGTATTCTGGCCGGGGATATAGCTCAGCAGCACAGCGCCTGCCTGGCAAGTGCCAGGTCATGAGTTTGATTCCCGGTCCAAAAATAATAATAATAATACCTAGTATTCTAGGTTACTTATATTTACTTATTTCAATACTAACATTTGAACTTTTAGTTACTACACTTTCAACAGGACAAACAAATATAATTTGACCATTTTTTACACAAAAGCATCATTTATGAACATTTATGAACCTGTGGTCTTGCTTTGCAATAAAATGCTGTTCTTGGGATGACACAGAGACGCTCTGGGGATTGGGTTGCTGTTGAATTTCGTTAGTCTGCTACATTTATCCTATTGGTTTTGTGACTCATTTTGGGATCCATGACCTCTACTTGCAAATTAATGCATTTCAGTGCTTTTTGTTGGCACCTGCCCTCTACCTAGCTGTTCCAAAAGGTTGCAAACTAAAACCAAAAATGTAAATTAAATAGCCCAAGGGCCGTGGCCTTCAGGAGGCAGTGCCTTTGAGTCTGGCTTAGTGACTGTCTAGTCGAGAGTTCACGGGCACCTGATGTTACTACCAATAAGCCACCTCACAGGAACGAAGAATAAAGAGAATTCTTTGTTAATGTCTCTTTGTCTCTATTTAAGATGCTTTGGTTGTAACTGTCTTTTCACTGTCTTTCTTCCCAAGGCCAGTATTTGAATCTCGATAAAGACCACAATGGCATGCTCAGTAAGGAAGAGCTCTCCCGCTATGGGACAGCAACTATGACCAATGTCTTCTTGGATCGTGTTTTCCAGGAGTGTCTCACTTACGAGGGAGAAATGGTATTTGTTAACTCCGCTGAAAAATTTTAAAATTTAGGCTCCTACTGTTTCCACATACCCTTTTCAGATGTAATTCAGCATTATTATCAATATGCCACACTATGTTAAAAAATATGAGCCCATCAAATCACTTGATATTTGGAGCCTTTGGCGTGAAGGTAACTTCACTTTATACACTGTCCTTATGGGCTCAGAGCAAACAGAAAATTTTAATGTTTGTTTGTGTTACTGTCAGTGCACGTAATGAATAGGATGTGAACTAGTACAAAGAAAAATCTGAAAAATTAGTAAATTCTCATAGTACCATATTGAAATCACTGTCTATACTAGTAGCTAAAACTAGTACTTGCAGCAGTCCATTTGCTTCTCAAAATACTTGGGAACCTGATAGTGTGATTTTAGAAACAGTTTATAGCTTAGATTTATATAGTTGGGGGTACTTTATATTCTCAGAATACTTCAAAAATTTTAAATAAGGTTTTGAAATTACCATTTTTGTTGTTAAAAAGATGGTAGCCAGGTGTGGTGGCACATACCTATAACCCCAGCACCCGGAAAGCTGAAGCAAGAGGATTGCTGTGAGTTCAAGGCCAGCCTGGTATATAGTGAGACCCTCAAAAAAACCCAAGTAAATAAATAAAGAGATAAATAAATAAACCATGTCATGGTAATGACATGATGAATTTTCCAAAGCAGTGATACTTAAATAGTTATACAGTCAGACAAGAATGGGGTTTTAGATTTCATCATTTAACTTCAGTAGCAGTGTGCTAAATAAATAACATCATTGTTGGCCACAGGCACAGAAACTGGGCTTTGTGACTCCCGCAGCTGTTAACTGTAGACAATGAGGAGCTTGTAGCGTCCTGATGGTTTCTGGAGAATAAAAAATTCAGAGGCCGCAGCCACAAGTGGGGCTGGGCCATGATGAAGCTGTGCTTTGCTGACGATGAGGTTCATGCAGGGGCATTCTTAATCTCTCCTACAAACTCTTCTTCCTAGAACTTCAAATTTTTCTAAATGAGAATCTCTCATTTCATATCTAGGTTTTTTTTTTATGAGAGCAGAATTTTCTTACTGAAAATCATCTGATTTTTAAAAAACAAAACAATACAGAAAAGCTCCAGGATCCCAAGTAGATAAAATCTGGAGGTGTTCTCAAGTCCCTGGTGTAGAACGGTGCGCTGTCTGCATCTGGCCTGCACGCTGCCTTCCGGTGCGCTTTGCACTGAGTCATCTCTAGATTCCTCACAACCCCTAACAGTCCAGTGCAAGTGCTGTGTAGTTACTGTGCTGGTTAAGGGATAATGACGAGAAAGACAGCCTGTCCGTGTCAGTAGAGATGCAGTTTTTCTCCATACGCTTTTTCTTTTTTCAAAAAGCCATGTCCTTCATTTAAGGATAATTAAGGAGGCATTAAAATAAGCTGTGAAAAGGCAAACGCAGGAGTTGAGATCCAGTGGTGTCAGGTGTTAGTAAAAGGGTGCTACATTGGACCTGAGCCCTCCTGGAAGATCACAGACAGAAACGATTTTTATTGTCCTGTTTGTCTTCTGTACCCCATTATCCCCTCAAGACTGTTACGTTTCTTGGCTGAAGAACTGGCCAGTTCAGGGTCAGGGTACAGCGCAGTTGGTGAAGCACCTGCTTAGTATGTGCAGGGCCAGGGTTCTATCCCCAGCACCAAAACCAAAAGTGAGCTTGGCATGGTGGCACACACCGGTAATCCCAGCATTCGGGAGGCTGAGGCAGGAGGACTGCCTGGAGTTAAAAGCTCCCCATATATTTTCAATCCAGAGTTGAATGACGTGAAACCCATAGATAGGAAGGACTAGTCATTCCAGATAAAAGGTTCTTTTTCAAGATAACCACACTGAAATGAAAACACAAATTTAAAGGTATTGTACAATAGTTTAGTCACTGTCTTAACTATTTGAGAAGTATAATGAAGAAAACTTATTTAACACAGCAAATCTCTTAAGAAAATGAGCTATATCCCCAAAATTTTCCTATGCAGATTCACCTCTAACTAGAATTCCTACACCAGGAGTGGTAGTACATGCCTATAATCCCACTACTTTGGAGGCTGGGGCAGGAGTATTGCTGCAAGTTCGAAGCCAGCGTGGGCTACGTAGTGAGTTCAAGGCTAGCCTGAAATACATAGCAAGACCCTACCTCAAATAAGAAAAATAAAAAGAATTCTTAGATGCCAACGTTAAATGTACAGATGGATTCCTCATTTCATATTAAGAAAAAAATTTGCCATCCTTGATTGCAAAATCACTCGAAATCGGGTACTCACTTGAAAAGTTACTTTCAATTAAGGCCTTTATTGAACATTTTATTTTCTGTAGGACTATAAGACCTACTTGGATTTTGTTCTTGCACTAGAAAATAGGAAGGAACCTGCAGCTTTGCAGTATATCTTCAAACTGCTTGATATTGAGAACAAGGGATATCTGAATGTCTTTTCCCTTAATTATTTCTTCAGGGTAAGTCTGATTTGTGTTTTTCTTTAAGATATGTTATACCACTTGGGGGCGGGTAGGAAATTACCTTTCAGAAAAGTTCCCTTCCAGGGAAGTTTTAGAGATTTTAGTTGCCACTTTTTTGGGGGGTGCGGGGAGGTTTGCTACATTGCTAAAAATGTAGTGAGCCCTGACCTGGTATCTGATTGGATCTGATAAACATTTGGCAAGTTTTGGTACTCTTTAAATAACCAGTCTCTGAATTCATGCTAATTTCATAGAGTGTATTTCATAATTTCCTGTTATATTTCCTAGAATTTCCATTCTAACCTTTTAGGCAGTAATGACTGCAAATATTAGAAGGATAAAGTGTAATTCTAGGATCAGAGTACATATTTTAAAAGTTTAATGCAGGGATGGAAGTGTAGCCCATTGGTAGAGAGCTTGTTTAGCATGCACAAGGCCCTGGGTTCTCTCCTGAACAGCAAAAATTTTTAAATGTTAAAAATTGAATGTCATAAATTACATCAACAGCTAATCTGAGAGGGTAATCCCAACTAAATGGATGGGTGCCTAGATAAACCTATTAAATGAAAATTCAGTATTAGAAAAGCCAATCTTTTAGAACTTAAACATTCAACCCCTCCTTATAAAGATTTCCATCTTTCCCCTTTAGAATGTTAAATTTTGTTTAAAAATTTTTAAAAAATATTTCATGCATAAATTTTTTAAAAGCAAAGTTTATTTAGGCTTGGTTTATGGGCTAAGGTAAAAGTTTATAGTGCTGGGGCTGGGGATATAGCTCAGTGGAATAAGCGCTTGCCTAGCAAGCGCAGGGTCCTGAGTTCGATCCCCAGTACCGCAAAAAAAAAAAAAAAAAAAAAAAAAAAGTTTATAGTGCTGAGCCCCGTAAACCTGAGCTGTTTGTGGAGCTGCCGTACATTAGTCAGTACCCCAGCAGTAGAACTGGGCCGGAAGGTGACCCTACAACAGACTGTATCTGTCCACTCCTGTACGGACAGAGTACCCAGCAATTGTGCCTCCTGCAGAGAGAATCCCAGGGATACAAGGCCATCAGTGGCACCACACGCACAGTAGGTGTTTGGAGCATATTTAGTTGACTACCAGGAGTGTAAGCCTCACACTTCTCAGGAAAGGACTCTCTGAAGTATTCTAGCCCAACTGAGTAACAGTAGTTTCTTCAGCCTGTTGTTAAAGTTTATAAAAAAAACGTTTTAGCTACATGTGGTGGCGCCTGCTTGTAATCTCGGCCCTCGGGAGGCACAAAGTGAGCTCAAGGCCAGCCTGACCTGCATAGTGAGACCCTGTCTCAAAAAGACAAAAGGAGTTTTGCGGCCAGAGGTATATAACTCAGTGGCACAAGTGCCTGCATGGTAATGCAAGGTCCTGAGTTTGATTCCCAGTACCAAAAAAAAATAGTTCGGAGGAATTCTGTGTTTTCCTAAGAAGGTGTAAGGGTAAGGTGGGGAGGTGGTAGACAGGGGATCTTGAGAGAATGGAGACGATGTGAACAGCATGCAGAGAGTGGCAGGCGCAGACCATAGAAAAACTGCTAGCTTAGAGAATATTCCTGGGTCATAGCAGCAACCTGTGGTCTCATTTTCTTAAAGTTCTCTATAGCTGAAGTGTAGATGTATGGAGGTCAGTGGTCACACTGAGCCACTGCACTGTTTTGCTGCCTGGGTGCAGAACAAAGCAGAGGAAGTTAAGACTGGCAGGAGAGATCGAGATGAGGAGGCTTGTGGTCTAATGGGAAAGAAGTAGAACTAGAAGGGCGCTGTGGGACACGAGGGGGGACACTGTCAATGTCATTTTTTATTTAAAAGTTTATTTCCACTAACCACAGGCAATACAGGAGCTAATGAAAATCCATGGACAAGATCCTGTTTCATTTCAAGATGTTAAGGTTACCTTTTCCTTTAATTTATATACAATAACCAGACACTATTACCATACAATGCTAGATAATCGTTTGTATTACATAAAATTTTACATGAAGGCAACCTAACTATAAGTACTGTCCCCAATCAGGTATTTACTGTTACTTCTTCTGAACTGATAAATTAATGAGACACATTTGGACTTTATATAGCTTCTAATTTTAACATTGTCAGTCTTATGTTCTCACTGGAAGCATTCATTCATTTTAAGTGAAAGCTAAGAGAATCAGTTTAGCCTGCATTCTTTGATGGTCTATTCCATTGAAAACTTGAGCTTTTAACTTGGAAACTACGTAGGTTGAAGAACTTTTTTAGTGTGGTACCTCAAAGAGCCTGTTTGCTTTGATATAGTCTATTAGCTTTAAGGGATTCGCAGTGTGGTCCTACAATATGAAAACCACCATTTGAAATACATGCTGCTACTTAGCCTTTTTAGTAATCAGCCTCACTAGTTATGAAAATGTCCAGGGCCAGGGATGTAGCTTAACAGCATAGTGCTTTGGGGTCCTGAGTTCAATTTCCGGTACCAAAGAAAAAAGAAAATGTCCCGTACATACAGAATTTGTTTGATACAAGCTGAGTAACGTAATATCCTACCAGTTTAAAATAAAGGGCTAGGGCTGGGGATATAGCTCAGTGGAATAAGCGCTTGCCTAGCAAGCGCAGGGTCCTGAGTTCGATCCCCAGTACCGCAAAAAAATAAAAAAAATAAAATAAAATAAAGGGCTATTATACTTTAATATAAATGAACATCTGAAACTTTGCAGTGGGCAATTTAGCCAACAATTTTAAACTACAACCAATCTAGAAAAAGAGCAAACATACAAGATTAAAAGTGTCTGCATCTTATGTACCTCAATTATTTTAATCTTTCAAAAATATATTTTGCCCTCCTTAAATGCTACTGAACATTCTTGAGTAATTTTACTACAAAAGAATAAGAAGTGTGAGTTAATTCCTTGGAAATATTTGTGATACACTTCATAATGTGGAAGAGTTTATAGACACACTCGTGTAATCCCAGCACTGTGGGAAGCTAAGGCAAGCAGAGCCAGAGATAAAGCTCTGTAGGAGGCGCTAGGTTCAGTCCCCAGGACCAAAAGCGACACTCTTCTATGAATTTTACTAAATCTAAGCAGAGTGACCATCATCCTGCATGACTGTTTTAATATTAAACTCCTATTACCTTCCCCTCCTTGGTCTAGAATAGAAAGTTGATTTCAGTATTGAAAATATTTCATCACTATCTCTGAAACATTGAAATTTTTACTTTAACTGAGCTAAATTTCAACTTAAAAAATTAAACTCAAGAGCAAGGATGCAACTTAGCAGTAGAGAGCCTGCTTAGCGCACAAGGCCCTTGGGTTTGATGCCCAGGGCTGGGGCAAAAAAATAAAAAATGTTGTTCCGCTATCAATTAGAAGATAATAGGAAACTACAAACGGTTACTGTGCACTCAGAGAACACTGCTCTAGATAGTTCAGCCACTGATTAGCTACGCACCTTGGGTTAAAGTCTAGGCCTCCATTTTCCTCATCTGTAAAGTTAGGCGTGGTCATGTAAGTAAGGAATCGCCCAGAAAAATTCTTGTTGTAAGTACATTTTAGGCCATTGTGATAGAAATGAGATGAATCAGAATTCACTTTTTTTTTTCTCTCTTGTAGGATGAAATTTTTGACATGGTAAAACCAAAGGATCCTTTGAAAATTTCTCTCCAGGATTTAATCAACAGTAACCAAGGAGACACAGTCACTACCATTCTAATTGATCTGAATGGTTTCTGGACTTACGAGAACAGAGAAGCCCTTGTAGCAAATGACAATGAGAACTCTGCTGACCTTGATGATACATGATCTCTGAAAGACTAGACTGTGTTCATTAAGATGCTTGAATGCTGCAATGAAACCTCTGAAGCAGAATCCTTACAAATGGTCTAAATAAAACACTTCATGTGTGTTCTGTAGACACAATTGGAAAATACTGTGATTATTACAATTTTGGTTGCAGTAGTTTAGGAGCAGTAAGACCAAGCTTTGCTTTTTAGGAGGTAAATTCTGATTCTTGTCAGCTCAAATATGACAAATGTGGTTTGCTGTGGGTAGAAAAGGTTCAGTTTTAATCTGTATATGATCTTTAGAGATAAAGGAAGTTTTCATGGAATATTTCTGACAGCCATTCAGTAAAGTACTAGTATAAAAATGTTTTCTAGCTTTCCTAGCCAATATCAGGATTGCATTTATAAAACTGCACCTCCATTTGTTCAGGATTTTTGTTAAAGAATTTGTTAACTCAGTGTAAAAGCTCTTCATTTTATTAACTACTGTGCTTAGCTTTTATGAGGATAAAGTAGTGTCCTGAGCTGATGCAGATGGCATAATTCTTCACAGGTCTGCAAAGTAGGAAAAGGTGAAAACAGGCTCAAAAGAACACAAACCATTTAATTCATTTATGAGAAATCTCATAGCTTGCATAAACAGAAAGTATAAAAATTTAAGGCACAATGAATAACTACATAAACATTACAAACTGACCACTATGGGACAAGTGGTTAAAATAAAATTTTAAAAATATAAAACCTTCATAAGTCACTATCTTCTCCTACAATCATAAAGGTTTCTAGGTAAACTCTTAGTAGTACTTCTGGTTAATAACCAAATAGCTGAGTGAAAGGTGCTATCTCAAAAACAAATTGGACCTGGGCATGGTGGCATATGCCTCTAATCCTAGCACTCAGGAGGCTGAGGCAGGAGGATTGCTGTGAGTTCAAGGCCAGCCTGGGCTCCACAGCAAAATCCTGTCTCAAAAAAAAAAAACACAAAAAAAAACCCCAAAAAACAAACTGGAAGAAGTTGGGCTAGCATGCTTTAGAGCTGTTAATAAAGTATAATAATTTATGATGACATTAATCACATTATCTCAAGATTGTTAAGCACAAAATTGGAATTTATACCCATGAATAAAAAGAAGACCATCACGTAGTAGAACCACAATAACATAAACCCACATAACTAGGCTCCTGAGAAGAGTTTATCTTGCCTAAATTCCTCAAATTTCAGTTAACAAACTTAGTTTGAAGAACTTCAGCTTTCAATTTAATCTTTCAACTGTCAGAAAAACTTCAGCTTCTATTAAAAATTTAGTTCGTTTATTTTATTTCATTTTTTTGGTAACAGGAATCGAACTCAGGACCTTGTGCTTGCCAGGCAGATGCCATGCCGCTGAGCTATCTCCCTGGCCCTTAATTCATGTTTATTGACAGTAGGCTTCCATAATAGGCCCACTGTATATATCTTGAGGTTTTTAATGCTGTATTTTACATCCGTTTATTTGTGATTGAAAGCTTCAATGTTGTTAACAGAATTTCTAAAAGCTCTTACAGTGTTGTTTTGATCTGGGTTTTTTAGCACTAGGGTTGAACCCAGGGCCATGCACATGCTAAGCAAGCGCTCCATCACTGAGGCTTCTCCAGTCCTATGAAAAGGCTTCTAAGATGAGCATTTCTAGAGTATTCCACACATTCTTTTCATACACACTTATTTGTAAATTTTCCAAGGTTCTGTTCACACATTTAGGCATATTTTCAAAATCAGCTTCACAGTATATAAATTTGTAAAGTTTGCAAATAACCCAGTAGGTGGACCTGGCCAACCTGGCGTAAGTAATCTGCCCTTCTTACTGTTGCCGCTTCAAAATGGTGAGTGATAAGGGACTAAACGTATTACGTTACCACTATTCATTTCCTTTTAACTGTATTTAACAGCTTTTCACGGTTTCAGTCTTATCTGTCTCCCAGCTCTCACACACAGCACACACACAGGGAGGCATTAAGGGCTTTCGAATGGGTGATACAAGCAGGATGCCATGTGGATACCCAGGTGTTACATATTAATTTATTCCACATCTAGTGTTAACTTTATGGTCAAAGCTTATTTTAATAACTACTAAAAATACACGAGTAAGTGACTTATATTAAAAAATGGAATCCGTATTAATATTGGTATAATAAACACTTCTCCATAAAAGTTATTCTCAGTGAACTCAAAAAGTGCTTCCAAAAAAAGTGCTTCCACTGTGCCTATTCCACTCAGTGAATCATCCTTAGTGTGAGGTTCACAGACACATTCAATGTAAAGCTTAAACAGCGGGGCATAACGTGGGAAAACTAAAGAGGAAAACCACCGTTTCCTGCAATCTGAAATCATAGGATTACTGGCTCCGCTTAGCCTTATTCAACAATTTACCTTTTTTGTCCATCACAAATGCACAAATAACAGATGAGCTCACTAATTTAACTCTTTAATTTATTGAGGCCTTAATTTTTTTTTTTAAAGGATCATTTTAAAACCGAAACACTGGGTTGCGAGTGTAGCTCCAGGGTAAAGTACCTAACATGCTCTGGGTTTGATCCCCAGCACTACCCCCACAAAAAAAGCTAAAGCATAATTTAGTATACAGTGAAAGCAGTGTAGAAATGTCCAGACTTCAGGCCTGACTTTTACTAAATATGGCCTAAGAAAGAAGAAACATTTTTTTCCTCCAGATAAGTTAATAATTTAAAATATAAATAACTGTTTTAAGTTCCACTGAATAAAGAATGTGGAAGTTCCTGGTACCAAAAAAAGTCAGCATTCCAAGGTTGACAGTAATTTCCTTCTACGGCGGGGCAGAGCCTGGGCTTTGTTTGCCTTCTGCAGCTACTTCACAGTCTTCCTCCATTTCAAAATTAAGATTCACAAATGAAGTAGAGACCACTGTTTCTGGTTGATCCATCTGAACAATGGAATTAGCCTGCAGCTTACTCTGCTGAAATTGTCTTTCTGCTTCTTCAGACATCCTGTTTTCTTCTTCTTCTTCTTCTTCCTAAAAAATGGAAACATCGATAGTGGAAATACTAAGCCAGGAGCGGTGGCACACCCTACAATCCCAGCACTGAGGAGGCTAGGGCAGGAGGGCTGCCATCAATGCAAGGCTGACTTGGGCTACATAAGAGCTCAAGGCCAGCTGGAACTACATAGTGAGACCCTGCCTCAAAAAACCAAAAGCTAAAAATAACTACTAATCTCTAAATAGGTCCTATTCACAATTTGTCCTAATAAAAAGCAGAAAGTAACAGAAGCACTAAAGGAGTTAAACTTGGAAGTAGAGGAAAAGTTCCAGGGTTAAACTGATGCTTAAATCAGCATGGTAAAGGCATGAAGACTGCCTGGCGGCTTTTCTGTTTCTGTTTTAACTAAAACACTAATGCAGTGTCCATGTCATCTAATTTTTGTGGTTGGTTTTTTGAGACACATTCTCCTGCCTGAGCCTCCGTAGTGCTGGGACTACAGGTATGTGCTACCATACCTGGCCTCATTTGGTTTAAATTAATACATACTTCTCTGTTCTCAAAATAATACAGATTTTTACACACAGTCCAGCATAATTAGCTTAGATGAGACATGAATTAATTTTGACCGAGACTTTTTTCACATTGAGCCTAATCTCAATTTTAAAATGGGCTGTTCCTATGTCACTTCAGTTATAGGATATCAAGCCTATTTGATTGAATAGGTTGTTTCATTCATTCAATAGTAACAGGTGCTTTTCCTAGAAGCACCTAATGTACTTCCCATCTAGGATAATCTTTGCCCCAAGTTTATAATCCAGTGGGGCAGTTAAGACATATAAAAAATAGAAATAAGCACTAAAGAGATATAGAACGAATAGTTTCTAGTTTTATAACTGATAAACTGCCAGTAACATCTACACCAAACCCTGTAATGTAGACAGTCATTTCTCCTCTCAGGAGACCCATCCAGGGTTTGTTGGAGAATTAAGACAACCATGTAGGAGACTGTTAACAACAGTCCTTGAGGGAGTGAGTTCCTAAGCAAGGCTTGTGTTAACTCATTTTCTCATAAAACATGTTTGAAATCACACAAGAAACAAAGCCAGACGACCTCTCCACACGTACGTCCAGCCACCCCTCCAGGGACAAAGTGCTATTCTTGCGGTTTTTCTGAACAGAATGTATTTTCCCCTCCTCACACTGCCTCAACTGCTGCCCTTAATTTGTCTGAAAGATTCTGGTATGTAACGTGTGTTCGTTGATACACACTAGATGTTGTTCTAATCAGTTTTTATACATGAACTTGTTTAGTCTCCAGAGCAACCCAGCATAGATACTGCAGCTCTCTGATGAGGAAAGGGAAGCTGGAGATGGCAGAGCCAGACCTTCATGTCAGCTCCTTTACTCGGGCACTAAAGCTTGCTTATTCTGAGTCTAACCTCCTTTCACCCCTCCCAGAGGCCCCACTGCCCCTTTGGACGTTAACGACCCCGCCGCCTCCCATCTGTGCCTTAACAGTGGGCGTGTGGACGTTCTTGGTTCTTAGGAACTACCTGCACATCAAACCTGCTCCACTTCCACTCAGGGTCTGATCTTGCTTCTTCATCTTAGGAAAGTACTCCAAAGGGAGATGTATGAAGATTAACCCATGCGAGGCACCTCACCTAGCACTAACAAAACAAAACTGAGCTTGGTTTTATATATGGATCTTAGGGAAATTCCAGTTTTCTATGTTATGTTTGTTGCAGATGGTTGCATTCAAGGTGGAGAATCAGTACATGTACATAACACATCTTAATTTTTTTACCCTCCCCTAGAAATTCCAGTTTAAAGAATGCTAAAATACATATTAACTTGATAAAATAAAGCAGCTATCTCTAGGGATAGAGTGTTTGCCTGGCACCCTCAAGACACTGAGAGTTTGAGCCCCACCGCATAGTTGAGCAGTTAGAAGACAGGTATGCTCATTATCCAATCCACCACAGCCGAACAAGCTGAATTAATATAAAAAGGAGACACACACCTCCTTCTTCATCCGGTAATACTCATCAATGGCATACTGGTATTTTGGGGTGCTGATCCCCAAAACAGATGCAATCTTCTCTCCAAGAAAGTCACACACTAAAAATAAAAATGTTAAAAGACAAAACTCCTTATCTTGTTTTGAAACGGTTTTTCTCTTTATAATTTAAAAAAAAGAATTCCATAAACCTTTCTTTTTTTTTGCATAAACATTTCTCAAGCACTTTCTGTATGTGAGACACTTAGGAATACAAGTTACTACTCCTTCCTCAAAGAGATTATAAAAACCCAGTACCTCTCTTCTGATTCTCCAAAGAAGTATTAATGGCTCCTTCTGGGTACCCAAAAACAATTTATTCACAGCTCTATTGTAACAGTATTACAATTACTGGCTTCTCACCAAGTGTTATGTCTATTTCTTTAAGAAAAACATGCAGCGGTGTGAGCGGGCTGGCTGTGAGGCAGGGTGACGCACCACACCTGGAGCGCCTGGCACATGGCAGGTGTATGAAAGGTTAGGCTTAGAGAGGGTAAAGAACAACTCGACCTAGTGCAGCAGGTCTAAAATTCAAATACAAGTCTGAATCTGGAACTCATCTCTATTACAACACTGTCTAGTACACAGTGAGTGTTTAGTAAGTATTTCTTCAATCAGTTACTAGCACAGTGTGCTCTAATAATAGGTGGAAAGAGATGTTTTCAAGGATTAAAATTGGGAGCAAAGTTTTATAGTTTAAACATTTATTTAAATTAAAATAATTAAGTTATATGTTGACAATATATTTCCTTCAAATTTGATTTATTTGGGCTGGGGACATAGCTCAGTGGCACAAGCACCTGCCTGGCAAGTACAAGGTCCTGAGTTCCGTTCCTGGTACAAAAACAAAACAACCAAATTTGATTTATTTGTATCTCAGTTTAAGAAATGAGGCTGGGGCTATAGTTCAGTGATGGAGACTTGCCTAGCTTGCTCTAGGACCTGAGTTCAGTTCTCCAGTAATGCCTTCCTGAATATGAAATACACATATTTTATAACTATAAGCCTCAGAATAAGCACTGAGGCAGAATGAGACCACCAGCAGAAAAGCAAACAACAAAACAGCATAATAAATGCTAACAGGGTTTACGCATATGAAAACCCTGCTGGGCACAGTGGGACACACCTGTAATCTCTGCACTTGGGAGCCTGACTCACACTGAGGCTACCCTGAACTACATAGTGAGACCCTGTCTCGACAAGAAAAAAAACTCTGTATTAATATTACCATTTCAGGCCTTCAAAAAAAAAGCAGAAAATACAAGCAGAAGCCAGGTGTGGTGGCACATGCCTGGAATCCCAGCACTGAGAGGCTTGAGGTAGGAGGACATAATT
Source organism: Dinomys branickii (assembly GCA_004027595.1). Taxonomy (NCBI): domain Eukaryota; kingdom Metazoa; phylum Chordata; class Mammalia; order Rodentia; family Dinomyidae; genus Dinomys; species Dinomys branickii. The sequence goes on from PVLD010008544.1 coordinate 55,250, forward strand.
TCAAGCCCGACCTCAACTTAGCCAGACCCTGTCTCAAAAAGTGGGCTGGGGGCTGGGGATATAGCTCAGTGGAATAAGCGCTTGCTTAGCAAGCGCAGGGTCCTGAGTTCGATCCCCAGTACCGCAAAAAAAAAAAAAAAAAAAAGAAAAAAAAAAGAAAAAAGAAAATGATCAAAAAGTGGGCTGGGGGAAAGACAAAACAAAAGCCAGGCATGGTGGTGCACACCTGTAATCCCAGCACTCGGGAGGCTGAGGCAGGAGGATCGTGGCAAGTTCAAGACCGGCCTGAGCTACAAAGTGAGCTCAAGGCCAGCCTGAACTGCATAGCGAGACCCTGTCTCAAAAAGACAAAAACTAAAAAGGGCTGTGGATCTGTGAAGGACCTGGATTCAGTTCCCCATACAGGAAAAAAAAAAGAAAGAAAAACCACACAACCAGACACTGCAGGATGTTTGTTCAAGTTCCATGAACCCCGTCCAGTGCTGGTTGCCGCTGGGGACGAGGTGACGCTGCACTGTTGTTCCTCCTTTGGGTTAGAAACATCCCAGCTGGCAACACTCCTGTGCCTTGAGCTCCTTACAGCGATTATACAGTATTGAGAGAAAAAGCAGTACCTGAAAGGGTTGACGTGGCAGCCCGAAGCACGTAAAACCATAAGTAGGGCCCCCAGGTAAGTTTTGTCTGCAACAAGAAGTCAAGTTAGCAACACACACCTAAACTCATACTATAGATTTAGGCCTGAATGCAACAGCCAGATACTGGGTAGGCGCACAAATATTCCATAAGCCAATACTCTCATCGACCATGGTCCAGTCAGAAAATGTAAATCTCTATAGAAAGAACTTCGCAAAGATATTTTACTTTACAGTCCCCATTCACTCTTGTACCTACCACCACCTTAAGCCCATCGGAGAACCAACAACAAGAACAAAAAAGCAGCAACTGAAAAGGAGTTGGTAGCCGGGCATGGTGGTGCACACCTGTAATCCTAGCACTTGGGAGGCTGAGGCAGGAGGATTGTTGCAAGTTCGAGACCAGCCTGGGCTACAAAGTAAGCTCAAAGCCAACCTGAACTGCATAGTGAGACCCTGTCTTAAAAAAATGTGAAAAAAAGAAGCAAAGGAGTTGGCATACAGTGTGGGCCCTAGTCTGACACCCTGCAGGGAAACGAAGGCAGAGGCTAGAAAGTCATGCAGGGCTAACGGGCACAGTGAATGAGCTCCCACCTCAAACACACCCACACGTGCTTTTTGGTGGTGGCCCTGGGTACTGAATCCAGGGCTTCCTGCCCGCTGCTGAGCTACGTCCACAGCCCTTCTCTGTTTTGAAACAGGGTCTCACCAAGTTGCCCAGGATAGTTTTGAGCTTGTTACCTTCTGCCTCAAGCTTCCTGGAGTTGACAGGATTACCGGTGTGCCCAGTACTCCCAACTGCAGCTGACCTTTCAATGGTGACAAAATAGAAGACCAGGGTGAAGATAAATCAAGATTTTAGAAGGGCCAGCGAGTATAACCCAAGACAAGGTCAGTGGGCATGTGGCAGGCGAGCCTCGGCAGAACGCACTCTGCACTGCGCTGTCGCCATCGTTAGTCCTGGGTCTTTCCTTCCAAACAGTGCTTGTGTGAAGTTTGCCTCTCTAAATAAAATTGATACTACAGGGCATGCTTCACTAAATCAGTATTTTTGTTTATCAAAAGATAACACAGAGCCTGCAATCAAATAGATTGATAATTGCTTTAATACTGCTTCCAAGGAAGAAAGAGACTTGTCCATAATCTTTTTAGCTAACATAATATTAATGATTGTAAAGTCATTAAAAAGGCAAACACTAGAAAGTCTATTAAGACTAAACAGGCCCTGTTGCTATGAGAAGTAGGTATACCAATTTCTGTATGGCGTATCTGAAAGACAGAAGACAGCTCTAACAATCAGGTTCAGCCTAGAAAACACTGCACAGTAATGATGCCCTGGACTGAAGCCTGCTCTATCTTCCATATTCAGAGCTGGCTGGGTCCCTTTAATGGGATCAGGGTTACTTTAGGGATGTTGTTTAAAATGCTGTTGCACAGATGGTTGGTTTGCAGCAAATGGGAAGTGGCAGAAGTCTAAGGCGTGGAACCAACTCCTCTAACAATAGATGAAAGGGGGCAGGGGGCAGGCACGCTTTGGAGGAAGCACACACATTTCCCAGGGGGGCAGGTCGGGGGCTGCTTCTAGAGATAGTAACTACTAATGTCCGGGTGAAGGCTGCCCCCCGTCAAAGCTGCTCCTACTTGAGGACCTGGACGGAGATTCTGGAGCAACAGCTATCATTATCCCACACACTCACACAGGGTTTGTCGGGTCACTGACTGCTGAACCGGAACGACGGCGGCTCAGGTGGGCATAGCGACGATGCATACCTGTAACCCCGCACTCGGGGAGCCTGAGGCAGAGGGTGGCAAGTTTGAGTCTAGTGTGGGAAACACGGCATTCAGTGAGACCTGCCTCAACAATTTTGCAAATGGACTAGGGATACAGCTCGGTGTGCAGGCCCGGGGCTCAATCCCCAGTGCTTGCGGCGGAGTGGGCAGGCTCACCAATGTACACTATGAACCTGCCACCGCTTCAAGTGGCAGCGCCACCACGTCCCAGCAATACCAAGGCTGGTACAAGGTCTTCGGTCTGGAACACTTTCAGTTTACGGTGCTAAAATAAAAACGACTCCTTTGTTCTCTAAAAATCGAAGTATCCACCCTTTCCTTCCCTATCGAGACCTGCTACCTTTATTTTTTAAAAAAACCTATTTTCAGACTGTAAAAGTAATGTTTACTGCAGAACACTTAAAAAATGGAGCAAAATATTTAAAAATTTGAGTCATCTATTTTTTCCGTCAGATAATTATTGTTAACATCTCAGGGTCTTTTTCTCTGAAAGAGAATGTGTGTGTGTATATATTTTTTTCTGGTACTGGGGGCTGAACCCAAGGCCTTCTCTCTGAACTGTTATCTCCAGTCCTTTTTTCTTTTTTAAAAATATTGAGCCACTGTCTTAATAAATTGCTAAACTGCCAAGGCTGGTCTTGAACTTATGACCCTCTTGCCTCAGCCTCCCGAAGCAGCTGGGATTAAAGACGTCCACTACTGTGCAGAGCCTGAGTACATATGTATTTTACAACACTGTTGTGTTACATTTTCTCTTTTGTGTTTGTCCCGCATTACTGTATTATAATAGGAAACATATTTCACTATATGCTTAAATTCCTAAAGGGATAATTAACCAGACCAAAAATGTGATCATTTAGAAAGTCCTCTGCACACTAGCAAGTTCACCAGTGAAGATTAAGCAACACTGTATGACATTGATTATTCCATGGTGGGCCCACCAGAGACTGTCCTTTTCCTCTTTTAAAAAACATCACAGGCAAAAACTGGGCCAGTAACTTGCAATTCAGACCACAGTACTTCTCATTTCTTTGCAGTTTTGCTTTCTGTGGTTTCAGACACTAGTAGTTAACATTTGTCTGAAAATAGTAAGCAGAAGATTTTATATTTTAGAGACCAGACTAATATAACTTTACTATAACATTGTTGTAATTGTTCCACATTCCCACTGGTCACCATTTTGAACCTCTGTGCTAATACATTACACTATAACATGCGTGCACATACAGGGAGTAACAGTACATATGGGGCTCTGTGCAAGCTGTGGCTTCTGTCATCCACTGGGGTCTTGGATGAATCTCCTACAGATAAAGAGGGACGACTCACTATTAGGAAAGGTATTAGTCCATTTATATGTATTTATATATATATATATTTTTTGTATTTATATATTTTTAATGCATGTCTGTATATACAAAACAAAATTTTTACAGCTGGGCATGGTGGCACACACCTGTAATCCCAACACTCAGGAGGCTGAGGCAGGAGGATCTTGCAAGTTCAAGGCCAGCCTGGGCTACAAAGGGACCTCAAGCCCAGCCTGAACTGCATAACAAGACCTTGTCTCAAAACGACAAAAAAAATTTTTTTTAAATATACAGACATACTAAGATTAAAGGGGTGATCAGAAAACACAGTGAATGATTTAAATTTTTAAAAAATTATAGTAAGAGACACATTGTTCCTAGTCCCCTCATGTAGAATATACTTATTCCATCACCGTGTTGTTGTTGTTTGGGTACCGGCCCTGAACTCGACCTTGTGCTTGCCAAGTGGGCACCGTGCCGCTGAACTGTACCCCTGGCCCTGAGCCATCATTCTTGCCACGGTCTGAAGTCCTTGTCCATGGGCATCTTCACAGGTGCGCTCGGGCTGCTCCGAGCACCACCCAGCAGAAAGGTGGGCTCGTGAAACATCATGGCACGCCTCCCCCTCCCCCACTTCTGTCACTGGGGCTGACACTGAGCAACTGGGGCTGACTACAAAAGCAAACTTTTCCGGGGGAGGGGGCTGGCTGCCATGTAGCCCAGGCTGGCCTCAAAATCACAGCAGTCCCCCTGCCTCAGCCTCCAGAGTGCTGGTGTGAGAGGGATTGGACAGGAAGTAGGATTCTATTAAGCAGTAAGAACAGTGGCCACCACAATAGTCAAGAAGCAGAAATGTGGTCTGCTGAGCCTCAGCCTTCCAGGGATCTCAGACAAGCACCCACCAGGGGCCCTCTGGCTGTCTGGGACCTCCCCAGGGCACGATGAGGCAGCTCACAGGCTCACGGGCCACATGGGCTCCACACGGACCCATGAGCACTGCATAGACTAGACCCTAAAAACAGGCAGCCTCCTCCTGGGTACACTGCTCATACAGTGGCCCAGTCTTGCTCCTAAATCCCTTATAGAGCCTAGATGCAGAGCCCTGGTGGGCACCCTACTCAGAACTCCTGGTAGCAGGAGTCTCACTTCACTGCCTTTGCACCTGCTATGGTTTGTGTCCAGATATCCCCCCGCCAAAGCCTCATGAGCTTGTAGATGAGGCTTTTTCCGAGGTAGCTGAATCTAGTGTGTGATTGACTCATGGCTCAATGCTAGGATTAAGGGTGGGTGAGGCTGGATTAGTCCACTGACTGGATTGGCAGTGCCCTAATTACAGCGGTCTGGAAGAGACAGGGAACAGAAAGAGGCTGTCTCGCCTGTTTGTACTTTTTGCTTTTGCTGTCTTCTGCCACCACCATGAACAGTCGCCCCTCTGCCACGTGCTGCCCGGCTTTGCAGCCAGTGGAGTATGGTCTGAGACCTCTATCAACTGTGAGCTAAAGAAGTCTTTCCCCCTTTTACTTTAGGCATCAGGTATTTTGTCTGAGCAATGAGAAAAGTAACTAAGACAATATCTTTTACATTTTTGGCTTTATATCTTTTAAATAAATTTGCTTGGACACCACCTTCTCCATCCTGCAGTCTCATTTGTCACTCTGGGACAGGACCTGGGCATTCTGGTAACACTGGGATTACAGGCGTGTACCACCCACCTGGTTCATGATAAGTAAACACTGTGAATCAAGCTGGGCATGGGAACACACGCCTATAATCCAGTACTCAGGAGGCTGAAGCAAGAGGATCATTGTGAGTTCAAGGCCAGCCTATGCTACAAAGTGAGTTCAAGACCAGCCTGAACTGCACAGGAAGACCAGGTCTCAAAAAGACAAAACAAAACAAAAACCATTTTGAATCAATTCAAGACCTGCACCATGCATGGTGGCGCACACCTATAATCCCGGCACTCAGGAGGCTGGGGCAGGAGGCCAACCCGGGCTACACAGTCTGCTAAAACTAGCCTGAACTACATAGGGAGACCTTGTCTCAAAAAAAGAAAAAAAAATTGCAGGACCTAGAGACAGCCATGACAGTGCCACTAAAAATACTCAGGAATGGGGACGTCAAGAACTGCTTTAGAAAATGGAAAAATAACATGTATTCAGAGCAAGGGGGAGTATTCTGATGAAGATTAAGGGCAATAAAAAATTTAAATACCATATTTTCTATCACACCTCATATGTATCTTTTTTTTTTTTTTTTTTTTGCGGTACTGGGGATCGAACTCAGGACCCTGCGCTTGCTAGGCAAGCGCTTATTCCACTGAGCTATATCCCCAGCCCCTCATATGTATCTTTTGAGGAATTAAAAAATTATTTTTATTAGTACACATTTGCAGTACATTATTACAATCACTGTGGAGCACTGATACATGTATGTACATAACCCATTCTATTTTTTCCCTTCCTCTCCACCTCCCTCTTTTGAGGAATTTGAATCAATTCTGTGGATGAGGAAATTAAGAGGAGATGTTTATTTATTTATCTTTTTTTTTTTTTTTGGTTCCAGGAATTGAACTCAGGCCCTCACACCTGCCAGGCAGGTGCTGTGCTACTGTGCTAAATCCCTGGCCCTGGAAATGTTCGTTCTTACGGTTCATTTAAGGTAAAATCTAACGAGAGGTGAGCAGGTCACAAAGGGTCTGCCCTAGTGAATGAATGAAAATGGAACGAAAGCGTATCCAGATCAGAAAAGAAGATTAAAACTATCTCTGTGCACACAGAGCATGATTTTACATCATTAAAAACCTTTCCAAACAAGTTCAGCAAGATTTCAGGAAAGAAAATTGCTATGTAAAAGGCTGAACTACAAACTACCTATGGAAAATCTGCTAACAACATGAAACAAAATTGCAATGGCATTAAAAATAAAGTAAATGTAACAGAAGTACAGAATTCAGACTTTGAAAAGAATACTGCGTAGGGGCACAGCACAGTGATGAAGTGCTTATCCAACACACGCAAAGCGCTGCACTCAATGCCCAGCACAGAAAAAAGGACAAGATCTAAACAAATGAGAGTCAAGAATCCAAAGACTGCCTGGCATGGCGGTGCACTCCTGTAATCCCAGCACTCAGGAGGCTGAGGCAGGAGGTTCATAGTGAGTTTGATACCAGCCTGGGCTACAAAGTGACCTCAAGGCCAGCCTGAAATACATAGTGAGACCCCGTCTCAAAAAAAAAGACAAAAAGAATCAAAAGACTTACTATTAATAGATCTATAGATTCAACACAATCCCCACTTGATTTCTTTTAAAACACTGACAAGATGATTATAAAATTCATATGGAATTGCCAGGAATCTAGAAAAGCCAAAGCTATTTTCAAAAACAGTGCGGCTTATACTCCACGACTTCTAAACTCACCAGGAAAGCAATGATCAAGACACCAAAGTGCTCGCACTAGAACAGATACACACTGAACAGTGAAAATCATGGGTCCAGAAATAAAACCGTGTTTTGCAGTCAGTTAATTTCCAACAGGGCTGGGGATATAGCTCAGGAGCACTGAGCTTGCCTGGCAAACACAAAGTCCTCACAGTTCAATTTCCAGTACAAAAAAAAAAGTTATTGATTGCCAACAAAGAAGCCAAGACTATTCTATGGTAAAAACAGTCTTTTCATAAAGTAGTGCTAGGTCAAATGGAAAATCATATGCAAAAGAATGAAGCTGGACTCTTATCTCCACACCATATAAAAAAATTTAATTCAAAATGGATCAAAGACACAAAACCATCAGCTCCGATTTAGCAAAGATTCTTAAATACAATACAAAACACAACCAACAAAAGAAAAAATAGGTAACCTGGATTTCCTTAAAATTAAAACTTTTGCCAGGCATGGTGGCTCACACTTAATAATTCTAGCATTCAGGAGGCTGAGGCAGGAGAATCACTGCAAATTCAAGGCCAGCCTGGGCTACACAGTGAGTTCAAGGCCAGCCTGAACGACATACTGAGACCCTTTCTCAAAGAACCAGGGGTGGTGATGGGGGTGTTGGAGGTGGTGGGTGGGTGGAAACCACAGGAGAGAAAACATTTGCAAATTAGCTATCTGATAAGGCACTTGTGACCAGAGTATGGAAAGAACGATTACAATTCAATAGCAAAACTACAAATAATTTAAAGGATCTGCATAAACAGCTCTCTAAGGAAGGTACACAATAAGCACAGGAAACAACGCTAACACCACTAACTGCCAGGGAAATTAACTGAAATATCACTTCACATCTAATAGGATGGCTAGAATCAAAAAGCTAATAACTGTAAGTAAAGAAGTAGAAAAATCAGAGCACTTACACACTGCTGGCAGGAATGTAAAATGGTATAGCCACTTTGGAAAACAATCAGGGATATTTTAACAGAGTTATCATATGAAGCATCAATTCTCCTAGCTACGTACCCAAAAGAAATAAAAACAGTGAGGCATAGTAGCACACATCTGTGTTCACAGCACTTGGGAGGCTGAAGCAGGAGAATCACCAAGAGTTCAAGGGCAGCCTGAACTGCATAGTGAGACCCTGTCTATTAAAAAAAAAAAAAAAAAAGAAACGAGAACATATATCCACGTAAAACCTGCACTGAGTGTTCACAGTAGCATTGTGCATGTCAGCCAGAGTGGAGACAATCCAAATTCCCATCAGCTGGCAAGTGAAATGTGGTATGTCCATGCAATAAATAGATTTGACCACAAAAAGGGGTAAAGTACTGACACATGCTATAAAACCAATGAACTTGGAAAACAGTACGCTAAGTGAAAGGGGGTAGTTACAAAAGAAGACAGTATTAATTGAGTCCATCCTTATAAAATGTTCACAATACATCAATTAATAGAAAGAAAGCTAAGTGGTTCACAGGGACTGAGAGGAGACGTGCAGGGCATATGACAATAGCCAAAGGGTATGTGGCATCTTCGTGAAGTGACACCAATGTACTAAAACAGACTGGTGATGGCTGTGCATTCTACAAACATGCTAAAAACCAATGAGTTACACATCTTAAGTGGGTAAATTGTATGGCAGATAAACTATCTCAAGAAAACTTTTAAAAAAGACTAATACTGTAGAGGTGAGCATGGTGACACAGACTGAGGGTGAGGCAGGAAGACAGCCACCCTGGCAACAAGGACCCTGCCTCAAAATACAATTTTCAAAAAGGCTAGAACTACAGCTCAGGGGAACAGTGCTCACCCAGCATGTCCACGGCCTTAGGCTGAACCTCTGATACCACTGAATAAATACACAAAAAACCAGATCTTCAAGGAAGTAATAAAGATGCACGCTCTCTACGACAATACCTTCACTCAGTTTCTATGGAAATACAGGGCAATATTTGAGACAAGGCCAGCCTGTGCCATGTAGTGAGTTCAAGGCCAGCCTGAACTACACAGTGAGATACTGCCTCAAAAATAAATAAATACAATAAATAAAAGTAAATAATTGGACTGCTAAGTGGTTAAGAAGGCAAGTACTGCTGGGTGTGGTGGCACACGCCTCGAATGCCAGTACTAGGGAAGCGAAGACAGGAGGACTGCTGTAAGGGCAGCCTGCACTATATAGTGAGTCCAGAACCAGCCTAGACTATACAGCAAGACCCTGCTCTTTAAAAAAAAGAAGCCAAGTACTCCACACTAAAATAGCAAAGTGGCCTTGAGGGCATCTCGGGAAGTGGCCAAACTACAACCCTCTCAAGCTCTAGAGTACAGAAGGGCTAACTCCTGTAACTGCCCTGCTCATTCAGGGCTGTCTGGGAAAGTGTATCTCCCAGGTGGGCATCTATTCGCCCAGAAGCCCCTGTAACCACGGGCCGAAGGGGCTAGCCGGCAGCAGACCTTCGCATCACCCACGATGCGAAAGACTTGGGAGGTCAGGCAGTATGCCCCACAGAGGTAATGTCTGACGCTATGAGAGCAAAGCCAGAGGTACAACAGAGACTCCAGAAAGTTAGAGACACCAAAAAGGTAAAGGAAAGCTACAAGGAGTAAGGAGAGCTGGCCCAGGAGTGAGGACATGCGGACTGCAACTGAGAAGTCCACAGGGGTGGGGTTTCCCAACCTCTGCAGAGCTCACATCTTACTACCACCTGCCCAGGATGCCGGGCATGGAGCAACAGGAGTTAATGTTTTCCCAGCTGGTCTTTGGTCTTGCTTTGGCCAAATTCCTTTCTATCCCCTTATTCCTTCTTTTTAAAATATGAATGTTTTCCCTATAGAATTGTAAGTTAGACATATTTAACTTTCTAATTTTTATAAGGGGTCACAGTCAAGGGTTCACCTTGAATCCTACAGGATACCTTAGACCTAACTTTCCAGCAATGCTATTACTTAGAGATAGATTGAATGCATTTTACATAATGAGATGGACATGAGCCTCGCGGGGCTGGGAGCAGAATGTTACGTTTTATACTGACGACGTCCCTCAGAAGTCTCACATGCTCAGAAGCGAAGGCAGCTGGACCGTGGGGGTCGCTACACTCACCGGCGGGTTACCCACTGATGAGTTCGCTATTGTATGTGCTACTAGGAAGCAGGGCCTGCTTGGAGGGACAACTCACTGCGTGCATGACCTGGAAGGCTGTTTTCTTATTCCTGGCTCCTAAATGTGCTTTCTGTTCCTTGGCTGCCACAGTTTGAGCAGCCCTCCTCTGCCCACCCACTCACCACGTGGGGCAGCCTTGGCGCCGGCCACCCAAGGACTGAGCCCTCTAAACACCACACACTCCTCCTTCACACTGCAGATGCTCTTGTCCTAGGGACAGACAGTGACTAATACACTAGGCAACACAATGAGACCGTCTCAAAACACCCTGACAAGGGCCAGCGATAGTGCTCAGCAGCACAAGCGCCTGCCTGGCAAGTGCAAGGTCCTGAGTTCGATTGCCGGCACCAAAAAACAACAAAAAAGATAAATCTTATACAAGTCTATCAACACTAACAACTCTAGCTAAAAATTTAAATTAAAAAAAGAAAACCCAAAAACTGTTTCAATCAACTGGAATGTAGGGAATATTTCCACCCATATTGTATAAAACACTACTTTCTACCAAAATAACAATATATAATTTTATAATCAGAATACAGTTGATCTTTAAAATGCTTCTTCCATTCAACATGACAAATTAATCAAAACAAGATGCACCGATGAAATGATCACCAGTGTCAAACTCACCGGATCAATAGTAGGCAGAACATCTTTCTTTTCTAGGCTCTCAACTTCATCTTCATCTGTGCTATATTCTTCCATTGTTTCACCACTAACAAAGTGGATGACTCTCCTTGGGACTTTCTTCTTTTTTCCTATGACTCCCAGTTCTACATTTTCAAAGCCTCTTTCAGTACTCATCTGTATCAATAATTAAGAAAAGAGTGTCAAGTGAGATTTTCTTTCATCACACAAACATGCTTAGTTACTGTACTTTAGGAACTAAAGAAATATAACCCTGTCCTGAAACAATTTTTTTAAAAATCTGTAAGTGTCCTATCCCTGAACTTCCAGATATCTCAGTCAGTAGTATAGTTTTTTGATAGTAAAAGAATTACAAATTTTACAATTACTAAAACAGCAGTTCGGAATTCTAAGTACATTCAAATTTCACTACTAGGAAAATTTTATCTCACACATACAGCCATGTTCCAAACCGAAAGTAAATGTACACTGGTGGGGGGGGGGGTGTTAAAGAGCTTTTATTACCATCTTATCTCAAGTTTACAAGGCTTGAAAAGCCATTGTGTCTTACTAGACTTCAAAAGGTACAGTACACAAAATGGTGAAGGAAAATCTGGCTACCTTTACAGACAGGAACGAAAATGCAGCAGAAGGTACAGGAAAGTGAGCAGTCAGGAAGGCCTTTATTCTTTTTGCATTGTGCTATTTGACGCTGCTATTGGTTTGTGATGAGAATATGGTCATGTTTTACTGGTACAGTTTATTTTGTTCGTTTTGTGTTTTGAGACTGGGTCTCACTATGTAGTTCAGGCTGGCCTCCAACTCACTATGTAGCTAGGCTGCCCTTGAACTCATGGCAGATCCTCCTGCTTCAGCCTCCTGAATACTGGGATCACAGGCATTTACTGCCATGCCTGGCAATTACTGGTACAATTTAAAGACTAAACCAAAGTAAGATGGTACCGGACTACATGACTACCATAATTAAAGTCTCTATTGGGATTCTCTATAATAACTCAAGAGTTCAAAATTTGTCACCAGGCATAGTGGCACATGCGTGTAATCCCAGCACTCAAGAGGCTGAGGCAGGAGGATTACCATGAGTTCCAGGCCAGTTTGGGCTACATAAGCAAGTTCAAGGCCAGCCTGCACTACATAGCAAGACCTTGTCTCAAAAACAAACACTTTTGTCTTCTATAAGGGTTTTTATAAACATAATTCAAACGCATGATTACTGTTCAGCCACTATAAAAATTCTTTAAACTGGTGGTGCAGAGATAGATTTACTGATAAACATAGTGGACTAGAATTTTTCAGTCATGAAAGTATAAACAACTTTGTTTTTATGCATTGTTCTCTATTAACCCTCAGAAAACAGGCTTTTTATCTGTCCTTTATTTCCTTGAGAGCTTGTTTGGAGGTCATAGCAGGGATGCACAGCTTCTTATATACCCTTGACTAAGGAACAGCCCTCCTCCATCCCGGGTGGTTGTTCTCTTCGACTGAGCTCGCAGGCTCCAGGAGGGACACACACCGAAGCATCCAGGAAAAAGGGAACACCCACCTAGCCAGCCAGATCAGTCAATCAGCCCTGGCGATTAATGCAGTGACAGATGTCGCAGCCAGAGCGCCCTCACATCCCTTATTTGTCTTTTATTTCCCAAAAGTAAGTTTAGTTATTAGCCAGGATCTGAAGCCAGGTACAGCCAACCCGAAGAACACCTGACATCACTGGCAGCAACTAGAACTGCTGTGTAATACTATGGACCATGAAAATTCTGGTATGGCAGGCTATGTGTTTATGGCTTAACCTGAAAAATGTTTCACAATTGTCTCTAGCCTGTTCTGAGGGTTCCCACAAATCCCAGCTCTCAGGTGGAATCAGCCCACTTACTGTATACATGATCAAAACAAGAAGCAAGCGTGCTGGGTGTGGTGGTGCACGCCTGTAAGCAAAGCATCTGGGAGATGGAAACAGGAGGATCGCTGTGAGTTTGAGGCCAGCCGGGGTGCCCAGGGGGTTTAAGACCAGCCTGAACTGTATACCCAGAGCCTGTCTGAATTTTTTTTTAAAGGGAAGAAAGCAAAGGGTTCACCCAGGACTCCTACACTACCCACCCCCAAAATCCCTAGACACCTAGAGCAATTCCTACTCAAACTCACATTTGACAGCACCCTAGTATCAATTCTTCTTGCACGACAACTTGGCCTTTTAGAACCCTTAGCTTCCTACGTAAAGGAAGACCAGAGGAGCTCGGTCTGATCTCCAGGCATCCTGGTAACTGGATGGTTTATACCAGCGCAACGGCCCCAGCCAGGGACCCAGGCTCAGATCTTGCACAGGACGTCACCATGCCACGCTCTGTCCATCCCACTGCACACCTAGAAGAGCAGAAGCTCCCTCTAACAGTCGCTCATGGCTAATAGTTCCTTTTTTCAAGAGACAGGCAAGTGAGAAGAGTTGTCTCTCAATGGCTTGGTTATTTCCTTTGACAACTTTAATAAATCAAAACATTCTGGCTGAGTGAGAAAGACTAGTACAAAAATCTCCATTAAGCCGGGCATGGCAGCACACGCCTGTAATCCCAGCACTCTGGAGGTGGAAGCAGGAGGATCATTTTGAGTTCAAAATGAGCTCAAGGCCAGCTTGAACTCATAGCGAGACCCTGTCTCAAAGGAAAAAAAAACCACACAACAAAAAAACTCTCCATTAACCTTGACTCTTGGCTATATTCTTTCCAAATGATTTTTCAAAAACTACAAAAGGGAAAGGCTGGAATATGATTCATACTTTTCATTTCAATACCAAAATTAGATAAACAAAATTTTCAGTAACACTGTCTATATTTTATTTTAAAAGGCACTGTACTTACTCTAATCGTATTTTATAAGAAATTTTCATTCAAGAGACTTTTATTGGCTGGGTATAGTGGCACACACCTGTAATCCTAGCACTTGGGAGGCTGAGGCAGGAGAATCAATGCAAGTTTGAGACCAGCCTGGGCTACAAAGTGAGTTTAAGGCCAGCCTGAACTACATAGCGAAACCTTGTCTCAAAAAGATTAAAAAAAAAAAAAAGATTTTTGTTAAAGGCTTTTATTTTAAAAAATTATTATCAGCTGGGTATGGTGGTGGACACCACAGCTTGGGAGGCTGAAGCAAGAGGATCATGGGCTTGAGGCTAGCTGGAGTACATCATTAAGTTCAAGACCAGACTGAACTATGTAGAGAAATCCTGTCTGAAAAACAACAAAATTAAAAACTTAAAAAGTATTAGATTTTGATATAGTAAATCTCTGATTTTAGGGTTAGTATTTTAAACTTTCTGTAAAGGTCAGACAGTAAATATCTTAGGCTTTGCAGACCAGATCAGATCGGTCACAACAGAACTCTAGGAAAGCATCCATGGTCACAGAACCTCTGACAAGCACACTACATAGTGAATGGGAGGCAGTTGCTGGGGCCCCAATATAACTTCAGAACCGGACGGCAGGCTTGTTTTGGCCCGTGGCCTGTGCCAAGAAACCAGACTGGCCAGTAAACAGTCTGTGAGAGAAAATCTATGACGTGTGATTCCCACTTGAATTTAGTGGGTAGTGGGTAGGGGGCAGGGAAGGGACGCACTGCCAGTTAAAATGAATTAGAACATCATTTGCTTCAAACTTCCCAACAATTATAAACAGAAATTATTCTGGGAATTGTGCAATGTTTCACTTTTGCAAACAGTAAACAAGTGATCATTTTTTACTGTCAATTTAAAAAGTTCCATTTTAGCAAATTCCAAAGATTTAAAAAAAAAAAAAAAAACCTTTTCTAACACCAGGAATTGTGAAATGTAATGTCCTTAAGAGCCAACTACATTTTGTGGTCAATCTGACTATAAATCTGCTTATCTTGATTCTCAGACCTGTTTGCAATGGCAGCTTTCTGTTTACACACTCCACTGCACCCTACACTTGAGGCGCGTACTAGACTGGGAATTTATTGTGTTAACTTCCCCAACTAGGCTGTTAACAACCCGAGGGGCAAGCGCTGCTATATCCTTGAGCTGCCAGTTCCTCACACACAGTAAAAGCAACACCACTCCCGTTAACAAAGGTGCCACATAAGTTATTAAGTAGTTCTGAAATTTAAACTCCTTTGATAACACTGAGGTTGAGATTCTGGTAGAAGTCTATTCAAAGCAGCTGCAGATACAGTATCACAAGGCTGGGCGGCCTGGTTACAGACCTAATTCTAAGCACAGATTCAACCTTGAAATCCTTCCCCACACGGGGCGCGTCCTTCTGATGAAATTGAGTAGGAGTAAAGGGTGGCAGTCTTTCCCTCCACCCAAATCTCTACCTCACTGGCCTTTTCCCCTTACTGTGCTCAAAACTCCAACATAAACCTGGAGTTCCTTCAGGAATGCGAGTGAGAGAGCAAACGGCACGCCGGGCACGCCATAATCCTGGCGCTGCGGGAGGCTGAGGCTGGAGGGTGGCAGGTTCACCTAGCCCAAACGATTTAGCAGACCATCTCAAAAAAAAAAAAAAAAAAAATCAAGAAGGCTGAGTCTGCAGCTCAGTGTGAAGGCCCAGGACTTTAAGAAAAAAAACTAAACAAAAAGGCTGAGCCAAGGGCACACATAGCTAAGTAGTATATTACTTTTTTAAACAGGAATATAAAAACAACATAATACCACTAAAACCAGAACGAAGAGCCTTCCAGTAAAACGACATGTAGCCTGGTAGATCAGCACAGGTGTGTTTCCTTTGCTATTAGAGTGTCAAAGCTGAAGGCCTGATGAACACTATTCTAGTGACGGAGGGAACAACCAGACGGCACAGACACAGCACTGGGAGCTGCAGGCCTCCGCTGAAGTGCACCTCCACCACAGGTGAAAGCAAGTTGGGCCGGGTGTGCAGCTCGGTGGTACAGCACTCACCTAGCCGGCTTGAGGCCGAGTTTAATCCCCGCCCAGCACAACAAAGGAAAGAAGTAATCAGCACTGTCCCCTGAATTCTTCAGTTACCCTCCTTCTCCTCACACAAAAGGAAAAAACAAGAAATTTCGTAGGTACCAGTATGTGGAGAAGCTTTTGTGAATGTAAATAATACCTTATATTTCTAAGTGCCACAGTGGCAGTCAGCATCATCCTTCAGGAACCTGTAATTCGGGGCAGTATCTCACGAACATACAGGTGAGGAATTTAGTCTCAAAAATGAAACTACTGGAAGAGCATTTTTCTCATGAGGATAGATTTCTACACATTAGCAACTCTGAATTTTTAACAGCCAAAACTGTACAGTCCTGAGCCAGTTCCAACTAAAGCAAATTCTTCACTGGTTTCACCTGATAAAAGACAAAGGTTAACTACTAACCTTAGACCACAAATCTCCAAACCTTACTAAATCTCTAAACCCACCCTGATATAGCAACCTTTACCAGATGGGGCTAATGTATACTTGCAATGTGGCCAGTCACAACTGAGTTGTACATTGTTTTCTCGAGACAAGGTCTCAATATAGTTGAGGTTGCCCTTGAACTCACAATGTAGCCCAGGATGGCCTCAAACTGGCTATCTTCCTGCATCTGCCTCCTGGGTGCTGGGATCAAAGCACGATCCACCGCTCGTGGCACTGAAACGTGCTCTTCAGTGTAAAACACATCACTCGGGATTTCAAACTTAGTACTAAAAACTGAATGTAAAATACTTCTTTAAAAAAGCTGGGGATGGTAGAACATGCCTGTAATCCCAGCACTCGAGAGGCTAAGGCAGGAGGACTGTAGTGAGTTCACAGCCAGCCTGGGATACATAGTTCAAAGCTAGCCTGAACTACATGATGAGACCCTGTCGCCAAAAAACAAAATTAAAAAAAACCCAAAAACCTCATTTAAAACTTTTATATTCTGTCAACTTTTTTATAAAATACTAAAATTTGTGTATTAGCATCACCATTTTTTTTTTTTTGGTGGTACTAGGTATTATAGAAAGCTAAGTTAGGTAGGAGCATATAGGCAGTCAGACAGAGCCAGGCCCTCCAAGGAGTCAGTGCAGAAGACGAGAACACATCACAACTGTGGCTGGAAGTGCTTTTCTTGAGGGCCAGGGCTCAAGATGAAGACTGATTAGACCTACATTCCTCCGTGAGGGACCAGCAGTACGCTATAATATATACTACCAGGCCCAGCAACATCTAGATGGGCATCAGTCACGTGGGAGGCTGACCAGGACCCCCAGACTCATACCCTTGTTCTTTCGTGTACACTTGCTCCCCGATTGCTTCCCCACAGACCAATACAGTATTACCTAAGTGGCTCTAGTTGTAATCTTACTGGTTGATCATGGTTTTGTCCCTCCTTATACCCACCTCCTGATTTTACTCTATTAAACTTCTTTTGAAGCCTGGCATGGTGGTGCATGCTTGTAATCCCAGCACTAGGGAGGCTGAGGCAAGACGACAGAAATAAGTTCAAGGCCAGCCCGAACTATACAGCAAGACCCTGTCTCCAAAAAAACCCAAAACAAAACAAAACTTCCTTTGAGAAGTGGGCTGGTGGGCAACCCATTTTCCGGGTCCCTTCCTGTCTCAAACACTGTCTCTCCATAAAATCTCCTACTCATAACCTCTGCTGTTGGTTAGAATTCATTGTCAATTTCAAGGAACGCCAACTCAACATATCAGACGTCTAACAGGTTGGGAATTACATTTACTTCTCTACATCACAGGGATTGAACCCAGGGCTAAACACTAGCTACATCTCCAGACCACCACCCCCCCTTTTAAGCTTTGAAGTCTCACTAAATTGCCTACCATGGGCTCTAACCTGCCTGGAAGAGTGCGGCGCCACACTCTGCCGTTTGCTTTCTTAAAGTTGCGAAAGGAAAACTTCACTAGTTTACTACCTGGATCGCATAGTTGTGCCGGACTGCGCAACCCTGAGCCTTAGCTACCTGGCTGCTGAAATGGTGCAAACAGCCACCTGCCGCAGTCGGGAGGGTTCAGAGAATCAACGCAGGTGAAGACTCAGCTGCGTTTGCTATTCACCACCACAGGCTGACGCCCGCGCAGACGCCCGCGCCGGAGGCTGAGAGGCGGAGGGAGCTGCGGCCAGCGGACTCCAGCCTCTCCGGGGACAAGCTCCCGGACGCGCTCCTCATCAGAATGCGAGGCCGCTCCTCGGTCTGTGGCGCTGCAGCGCGGGGCTGGGCGGCGGCGCCGGGCAGGGCTCTGGGAGGCTCCGAGCTCCGCGAGCACGGGCGGCCTGCACGGGGACTGCGCGGGAGACAGCGCGCGACCCGGACCCGCCACCTACCTGCGGCGCCGAGTCCCCGAACGCCGCAGCCGCCGCAGCGCCTGACGCCAGCACCGCATCCGCGCCTTCCGCACAGCCCGCCGGCTCCCGCTCCATCGTCGTCGCGGCCACGGGACTGCTGGCAAGACCGGGAAATGGCCGATAAACCCAATTCCATCCTCCGCCTCCCCGCCCAGTCGCTGGCGGAGACCAGCGGACAGGAAGAGGGACTCCCAGACGGCCCCGCCCCATCCCACCCTGCCGCGTCACGTCACCCGGACAGCGGCCGCGGCCAACTGGGAAGGGGCAGGGACAACTGGGAAGGGGAGGGGCCAACCGGGGCGGGGGTCGGCCGCGCCTTGCTGTCGGGTCCGCGTCCAGGGTACAGCTCTCCGCAGCCTGGGAGTCCCAGCTTCCGTTCCCGGTGGGGCAGGTGGGGCGGGGCCTCTGTCGCGCCGCTTCCGGCCAAGCCGGCGTCGGGAGCTCACAGCCCCTGCCTGGTACCTTCTGTGACGTTGTGCCTACCTGCACCTGGACCTCGGTGTGCGGACTTCGGCCCTGGCGCCGACCCGCGAGGGCTGGGCAGTCCCTCTTCCGAAGCGTGGATTCTGCGCATGTAAAGCTAGGAAAGCTGCGCGGTGTGCGTCAAAAACTAGTGCTGAGATGGTGTTGCCGTGCCTGTGAAATGTGTATCTCCAGTTCCCAACATGGATGCCAGTCCAGCCAAAACACTCCTGCGCCGGCCTCTCACTTGTAACCCAGCACGTGAAAGGCTGAGGCAGGAAGGATCGCTGCGTGCTCGAGACCAGCCGGGGATACACAGTGAGTCGAGGCCAATCTGAACTACGCAGCAAGACCCTGTCTCAAAACAACGCAATGGGCTGAGTGCGGTGGCACACACCTGTAATTCCAGCTGCTCAGGAGGCTGCCGCCTCGCCGCTCTCATCCACCCTCCCACATGGATCCGAATTCACTACCCACTTCCCCACCCCGTCTCGATGGGGGACGTGCCTGGTTCTCAGGGATCAGGCGGGGCTGTGCTAGGCTACCTTTTCTCCGCAGCCGGGACCTTGCGCCTGCTAGGCAGGCGCTCGTGCCGCTCAGCTACATCGCCGGCCTGAGACCTTTTCTTAGTACACTGAAAATTCAAACTTCAGGTTATCCTCCAAAATTAGCTGGAAATGTTTCCTAAAAGCAGTAATCGTAACACAATAGGCATTTGAAGAAGTTTATTACAAATCGATAGTTCAACATAAAAGCATGAAACTATTGGTTTTATATGAGGCATTTATGTTTTTGTCAGTATTTCCAAACTCTCATAGCTCAACTAAAGACAGGCAACAGAACAACACGCCGTGTTTCTCCTTTCACTGTGTAGTATTAGCACTTGTAGCACCGTGACAAAAATAAATTCAAATATTCTAATCTGCTAGAACACGTAACACTGAATGTTGTACAGTGGTACCTCAGTTCACAAATTTAATACTTTTCACGATTCTGTAAAGTGCATATGCTTGCAATTGGACTGCAACCAGAATCATGGAACAAATTTGGGGACCAGACTCATGGAAAGAATTAAATTTGTGAACTGAGGTACCACCGTACAAAAAGCTAAATTTGTATCTACCGATCTCCATGTAAGGTTGGAAAGAGAAAAATGAATACAATTTGATAAGCAGGAATATGCACAGTTAACACTTTATCTCTTGTCCGTCCTTATGTGTGTGTGTGTGTATGTTATGTATATATGGTATTTTTGAGGTTACCCTATCAAATATTGTCTACATCCTCTTCATTTTTAAGGAGGTTATGTTTTCATACAAAATGATGCACATGAATTGGGTGAAGGAGCTCATGCCTGTAATTCCAGCTGCTCAGGAGGCTGAAGCCAGCCTAAGCATCACAACAGGATTCCACCTCAAAAAGGAAAATAAAAAGCACAAGAAAAGCACAAAATAAAAATTATTAAAATGTCTTTTTTTGCATTAAGCATAAAGAAAAATAAATTACTAAGTAACTGTAGTGGCTTCACATATGGCAGGAAATGAGCTAAGCGCTTTCCTGTATTCTCACTCATAGCAACCCAGGTACTACCAACACCTCCCACATGAGACAACAGAGGTTCAGAGAATAACCTGGGCCAGGACAGCTGTCAAACGGTAGAGCCAGGATTCAAACCTAAGCTGTGCCCAGTACAACACCGACAGACTCTCAGCTACTCAGGCTGAGGAAAAGGATCCTTTAGAGCCCAGGAATTCAAGCCCAGTTTAGAACATAGCAAGGCGCTGTCTTTAAAAAAGAAGCAAGCAAGCAACTCCTTTGTGGTATACAACTTTAATCCCAGCACTTGGGAGGCTGAGACAGGAGGATGATGGAAGATGGTTGAGTATGGGGTTAAGCTGGGTTACATAAGCAAGTTCAACATCAGGTAGGACTACATAGCAAGACCCTGTCTTAAAGAACAAAATAGGTACAATCCTCTAAAGACCGTATTACTGATCTTGAAAGATGTCCCCATCAGTCAGGGCAAGATCAATCACACATTGTTTGGGGGGAGTTTTGGTTTTGAACTATGTAGTCAAGGCTGATCTTGAACTCATTATGGAGCCCAGGCTGCCCTTGCACTCCCAGCAATCCTCCTGCCTCAGTCTTCCAAGTGCTGGGATTACACATGTGCACCACCATGCCTGGCTCATTGTTTAACACAGTAAGAAGAAAACTGCAAAAAATCAACTTTTTATCAGATAGTGTCAAAAATGTGCAGCTATTTTTTTTTACAACTGTTTATAAACTGAGATTATCATCTTTTAGGTGGTTTCCCAAAATCAGAAAGTATAGGCCAATGAACATATCCAATAAAATGGATCACATTTTTTGGGTCAGTGAGAATTTCTCTTCCCATTCATACAAGCTCATAAAAAGCAAGCAAGCATGACCCCTAAAATGTGGACATATGCAGCCTTTATATGTTCTTGCTCAATGGGACATGGGCCCTTCTCTCTAGGAAGAAGACACAAAACTTTAAGATACCTTAAGAAAACTAGGCAAAAAAAAAAAAAAAAAAAAACTAGGCCACATACACGCTGTCAGGCCCATGCTCCTCCTCTAAGTAAGAAAAGCCTTGCCCAGCAGCCTCAAAGGAGTCCAAGGCCCAGGCAGCAGAGTTTCTTGCCAGGCTCATGGGAATTATCCATTACAAGCAGGGATAATTGTGCAGTTTTATGGATGTTGTTACATTTATGACATAATCAATTCCAAAATGCACTATTTCAGACTAATGAAAGAACCCTTAGGCCAAGTGATGCTAATAAATATGCTCTTCAGATGAGATAAATAGTAATGAAAAAATGGCAAAAAGCCACATATGCCAAATGCAAAAAGCATTTATATGCAAGCAAACACATTCACACCATACTGACCAGCCTGCAGGGTGTATTTTCACTTTTAAAGTACTGTATACAAAAATCACTTTGTACTTAATATGCCTATGATACAGACAAGAGGTCAGTGCAATGGGTTTGGGCCTAGGGTCTCAGGTAAGCTGTTACTCAATGTGAAGCACAAATTACCTATCCCCAAGTGGCAAAGTGTGGGAAAAACTCAGCAAAATTTCACATCGCATCAAGTAACTACTTTACTACAGTAACATGCTACAAGCTACATGACTGATCTAGATGTAAAGATTAATCCCCCAGAATTTGAGATGTAATTTCATCATTCCTATAACTCATGGTTCAAAACAAAGGCGGAATTAAATTCAAGAGTAATGGCATTACACCTAATTTTCAAAATGTGGTAAATGGATTGAACAGAATTTTAAAGATTATTAGGGCTGGGGATATAGCTCAGTGGAATAAGCGCCTGCCTAGCAAGCTCAGGGTCCTGAGTTTGATCCCCAGTACCGCCCCCCCCAAAAAAAGAATTTTAAAGATTATTTAGTTTCTTATCCAATGAATACCAATGAGTTGGGTGTGGCTGTGCATTCCTATAATCACAGCAATCTGGAGGCTGAGACCAGAGGACTCCAAGTTCAAGACCAGCCTGGACTATACACATAATGATTTCAAGGCCAGCCTGAACTACATAATAAGACCCTGTCTCAAAAAAAAAAGATGACTATCAGTGATAAGAGAGAATCAATCTGATATGAACTTTGATGATGGTTTTCTAATTTGGGTATTATCACTGAATATTTCTAGGTTTTGAGAAAGATCAATAACTATATACACTTAAGGGTTTTTTATTTTTTGAGATAAGGTCTCACTACGTATTCTAGGTTGGCTTTAAAACTCATTATGTAGCCCAGGGTGGCCTCAAATTCTTGGTGATCCTCTTGCCTCAGCCTCCCAAGCACTAGGATTACAGGCATGTGCCACCATGCCTATCTACACTTAGTTGTTATTTAACCATGATTTTTACTATATAACAGTTTTTATTTGAGCTCAAATTCCTGGCTGCTCTCTATATTCAAACAGGAAAATATTTTCTTTTACCATTGGTATGGCTTGTGTCTAGATGTTCCCCCAAAAGCCTGAGGCCGTCGTAGGTGGGGCACTTTTCAGAGGTGGCCGGATCTACAGTGTGTGGTGCTGACATTAATGGTGTGTGACTACTACATCAGTCCACTGATGGGTTTGGCATAGTTCTGGCTAGGATTACAGGTGTGAATGCTATAGCTGGCCTGGGACAGTAGCCTGTATACAATATAAGGGACAGAAGGAGGCTTGTGTTGACCCTTGTTGCTTTGCTGCCTTCTGCCGCCATTAACTGTTTCTCCTCTGTGATGCTGTGCCCCACCCCCACCTTGGAGCCAGCCTACTAGGGACTAAAACCTCTACAAACTGTGAGCTACATAAATTTTTCCTCCCTTAACTTGTGGGTGTTGGGTATTTTTGACTCAGCAACAGGAGAAAAGTAACTAAAACAACCACATATATAAACGTCACGTTAAATTCCTTCACATTTTTATTCTAAATGCTTTGATCCATCATTTAATGTATGTACTAGAGCTACTTGGAAATTAATTTGAATTTATTTTACATTGTCTACTTTTAAAAATCTCTTAAATATGCTGATATATATAGTAAAGAATTTTAATCCCAATAAATTTTCTGGTTTTACTGCCATCTGTCAGTACTCATAGGTACCATTTCTTTTTAGTTACGTGACATTATAATTCTATGCAAGGTTAGTACAATTTTATTGCATATCAGAACCTAGGGCTTTTATCTTACATTATAATATACTCATTTGAACAAAATAATGGTTTATGTAACACACATTACATGATAAAAAGTACTTCATTTTTTTCCAAAAATTTCCCCCATAAAATTGCAATAAACACCTTTATATATACCACCAAAAACACGTTCAGAAGAGGATTCACATCACATTTAAATTGTCAATCTGTCCTTTCTTGGTTTTGCAGTTTGTTGATATTTAATTTCTAGTTTTGTTTTTGTTTTATAATTACATAATCACTGTAAATTTAAGGAAGCTAGTCTTAGCTTTATGTTTGCATATATTTAGGTAACATAATAAGATTAAAGAATTCAATATTGCACAATACTAGAGCTAGCTAGCAGCTAAATTGGGACTAGACCAGGTACAAAAAGCAATTTTAAAATAATGAAAAATAAAAGGAAATGTTTTTAAATTAACAGAAAAGGAAAGAGAAATGGAAACCAAACTAGGTCTCCTAGACCTTTAGCTGTCCTTTGCCAATGTTATTTTAGCTTCCTAAAAGTAAATTTGCATTAGACATAAAAATATTAAAATCTATACTGAAGTCATAAAGATTATCATGATCAGAAGTCTCAATTTCTCTTTTTGATCAAAACTCAAAATTGAAACTTCAAAAACAGAAATCACAAAAATGCACACATCAGAAAAACACAGATACCCTAAAAGGTGGTATACATCAATTTCATTAGGAACTAAGATGAAGGATATTTTCTCTATTGTCAAATTTCTATAGCTAAACCTTGTTATGACGTTTCCACAGCAAAGTAAGTAATGTTTACCTTGATACAACATCCTATAGGAATACTTCAGCTTTTAGCTTGCCAAAAAATATTTGTGGAATATAAAATCTTTGCCCAAGTAAACAAGAAAATCACTTATATTTTATTATTTTTAAAAGATACTTTGGCATATAGGACCTTTTTAAGACACCTGAATCCCAGGAAATCAATGATCAAGCTGGGCATGGTGGTACATGCCTTCATCACAGAAGCTTGGAGGCTGAGGCAGAAGGACGGCATGTTCAAGCCCAGCCTGGGGAACTCAGGGACTTAGCAAGACCCTGTCTCAGAAAACTGTAAAAAGAGGTGTGGGTGGAGCTCACTGCACAGGCCTTGGGTTTAATTTCCAAGACGACAAAGATGATGATCAAGATGAGAACAAAGACTAAGGAGCCGCCGATGAATAAGGGGGAGGAGGAGGAGGAGGAAGAGCTCAAGAAAAGGGTGATGCAAAGACAAATGCTATTTCTTTTCGTTTTTTCCTCCCTGTAAATCAATCCTTTATAGAAATCAGCTCATCCTAGGTCAAAATACATTTTGACACAGTAACTATTATCGTCATGTCATGGGCATGGTAATCATTGTAATATTTCGATTAACCCTATCTTTTATTTTTTTGGTCTTTTTGAGACAGGGTCTCGCTTTGCAGATCAGGCTGGCCTTGAGCTCACTTTGTAGCCCAGGCTGGTCTCAAACTCACGACGATCCTCGTGCCTCAGCCTCCCGAGTGCTGGGATCACAGGCGTGCGCCACCACATCTGGCAACCCCATCATTTTTTATAAGCCACATCTAGACCAGCACAGTGACGTGCACCTGTAAACCCAGCTACTAAGTAGGCTAAGGAGAAAGGACCACTTGAACTTGGGAGCTGGGGGCTAATTTGAGCAGCTTAGTAAGCTCTTTCTCTAAAAAATTTAAATGACCTATGTGGGACTCCATGGTAATCAACAACCAGATTAAATGTGTCATGGGCGCTCTCTCTCTCTCTTTTGTGATCCTTGGGATTGAATCCAGCCTTTAACTGAGCTATATCCTAGCCCTTTTATTTTACTTTATATTATATTTTATTATGAGTCAGGGTCTTGCTAAGACAACTGTTGCCCAGGCTGGGCTCGAACTTTCGATCCTCAGGTCTCAGCTCCCATAGTACAGGCATGTGCCACCACACCCAGCTTATTGTTAGTATGTAATAGTATGAACCTCAGAATTTCCCATTATTTTCACATTGGAAAGTCCATACATTAGCTATTATTAAAGTACATCGAGGGCTGGAGGTACAGCTCAGTGGGCTAAGTGCTTGCCGCTGAGCACTAGGGCCCTGAGTTCGATCCCCGGTCCCGGAAAAAAAAAAAAAAAAATAAAGTACATCGATTTCTTCAAGTAGGTTTTTAGTCTATAAGAAACAACTTTTAAAAAGTAGTCATTAAGGTTTCAAAACAGGTAAAAAGTCCAGGCTGTACATACAATCATCATATATCATAAACTGTAACCAAATACTTCACTTCAATTTAAACACACAGGGATAAGATTTTCTATAGGAAAATTTTCTTAACTATTCTAAGATAAATAAAAATTCCTAATACTCTTAATTCAATTCTATGGTATTTTCCATTAAAAATGTATTTCCAGGTATAGTTTTTGTTTATCTTTGCAGTGCTGGGGACTGAACCAAAGGCCTTTGCACTAAACTATATCTCTAGTTTGTTCATTTGTTCTTTTTTTCATTTATCCATTTATTTGGAGACAAGGTTTTACTAAGTCATAATTGCCTAGGCTGGGCTTGAACTTGAGATCCCCCTGCCTCAGCCTCCCATAGTTCTGGAATTAGAGACTCAGCCACCACACCCAGCTTCCAGACATAATTTATGACTCATATATATAATGCTCTTCTGTCTACCTTTTCTTTGTGTGATACTCTGATCATTTTAAAATATAAAGAAAGTTAACAATCCCTTAATTTATAACCACTGTGAGTTTTATTTTACAGCACTTTTATTGAGACATCACATGGGCCTGGGACTTAGCTCAGTGACACAGCACCTGCCTGGCAAGTGTAAGTTCCTGAGTTTGAGTCCCAGTACCCAAAAAAAAAAAAAAAAAACAGAGAGAGAGAAAGAGATATTATGTAACTTACTGACCAAGACCATTTACAAATATAATGTTTGGCCTTCAAGACAATTAAAAATACCTTCAAGTACTAAAATTTTACACCAAGAATTGTTTACCTCATGAAGTGTTTCAATGATGAAAAGAGAAAAATTTAAACCAAAAGTAGAATGATTTCCACAAAAACCATTATTTTCCTTCCTTTTATCAAAAGAAGAAAGGAAAAAGAAAAGAAAAGAGGAAAAACAGGGAAAGACAGGCAAGAAAAATACTCTTTTCTTCTCCATTTGCATAAAGGAAGAAAACTCTCTGAGGTCTCAGCAAACAATGTAATCAAGACAGTTTATGTTAAGGCATCGTCTTTACATGTTGTTGAATCCCATCATGCCTTTCATGTTGCCAGCAGCACCCTGTTGAAACTGCCTCATCATTGACTGAAGTCCTGCCATACCACCTAGAATAAAAGCAAAGATGCATAATTATTGAGCAGATTTGTTGCTTTTGCCTAATGTGTATTTAACTTCTAAAAAACATTATGTTCTGGCTGCAAGTTAGTCATTAGCCCTAAAGAACCTAACAACTAAACATCTGTGGTGTCTTTTGTGTGTTTGTTTGTTTGTTTGTTTGTTTGTTTGAAGACAGGGTCTCGCTGTGGAGCTCAGGCTGGTCTTGAACTCACTACATAGTCCAGGTGGCCTTGAATCAGCAGTGATGCTTCTGGCTCAGCCTCCCAAATGCTGTGATTACAGGCAAGTGCCAACATGCCCAGACTAAAAATCTGTGTCATCAGTTTCTTCACGTATAAAAGAGAAAGAATAATCTAATGCATCAAGTTACTTAGAGGAGAGCTGGGGATATAGCTCAGTGGCACAAGTGCCTGCCTGGCAAGCACAAGATCCTAAGTTCAATTCCTGGTACGAAAAAAAAAAAATGTTCAAGTTACTTAGAGGAATAAGAAAAAATATGAAAAGATCTTAGAACAACACCTGTCAATACATCTAAATAAAAAATCTGTTCTGGCAAGATGAAGAGTCTTTTTGTAAACAAAATTAAGACACATAAAAAGTTATCATTTATTACATATCTACTACATACTCAGCACAGTATGCTTTCATGCACATTAGCTCATTTCATTGTCATGATTTCCTGATGTTACTTGTGATTTCACAAAAGTAGAAAGTGATGGGAAAAAAAAGTGATGTTCAGAAAGTTTAAGGGTCTTTTCAAAGTTACACCAATAAAAGTGGAACTGGGGTTCAAATTCCCTATGTAATTTCAAAGTCAATGAACAGATCCAGTATCAAAATAGGGCAAAAGGTCACTAGAACAAGCATTAACAGATGATTAAACAGCTTGCTCAAAAATCACACTAAGATTGGGCATGGTGGCGCACACCTATAATCCCAGCTCTCAGCAGGCTGAGGCAGGAGGATCATTGTGAGTTCGAGACCCACCTGGGCTACAAGGCGAGCTCAAGGCCAGCCTGAACTGCATAGTGAGACCCTGTTTCAAAAAGACCAAAAAAAAAAAAAAAAAAAAAAATCACACTGGTAGCAACAGAGGAGTGAAAAAAATTTCAGCTTCTCTAGTGCTATTCAACTATTCAACTTAGGATCAGGTGGTCATTATCCACAAATTATATATCTTCTGAACAGATTTTCATAATATCCAACAGAGGGCTGACCACTAAAATTCAATCTTTATTAATTAAGCGGTATAGGAGCTGGGGATATAGCTC
>PVLD010008545.1:0-83233 GCA_004027595.1 Dinomys branickii
AAAAAAGTAATGAAGACATGGGCAACATGGTCATAAATAGTCATTTGGGAATCCAATGAGTATATAGTACATGTTTATTTTTGCTTGACACTGCAAGAGATGATTTAACGTGTTCTTGGATTGTTAAAAAATCTTATATAATTGCCAAATATTTAATAGATATTTAGAAAATACTACATTGTACAAGTGAATGAATGTGATGCATTCTCCTGAATGAAAATAGAAAATAAAAATTATTCAGAAATAACCCAATAGATACATTATTAGTAAAATTCAGTTTAGGGTTAAAATAGAATAGTAAACCATTGTTATTTCTCCAGATAAAACAGAAAGATCTAATCAAATGCATCAAAAATTATATATGTTTAAAAGAAATAATAGCTTATATTTTTTATTACAAATAATGCTTCAGTGAATAATTGTGTATATGTTTGCATTGAAGCATTCATTCCTCTTTGCTGGGCAAAGTTACAACTCTTATTTTCACCATTTTGAGGAACTGCCAATTTGTTTTTCAAAGTTTTTATTCTATTTTTCTTTCCCATCAGCAACCTATGAAGGTTCTAATATATCTATTTTTTCACCAAACCTTGTTATTATCTCTTTTATTAGGGTTATTATGATATATTTTCAGAGTGCCTAATTATAGTAGTAATTTGCATTTCCCAAAGGAATAAACAAAATGAAATGAAACCATAAAATGGAAAAGTACTCAACACTCATAAAATAAATGCGGTAATATATGCTACTAATGGATGAATCAAGAAAGATTTATACTAAGCAAAATAACTGTCTCCAAAGAACAAATATTATGATTCCATTTATATGAAATGCCCCCAGTAAACCAATTTAAGTTGACATAAAACATCTTAGTGACTGTTCATGGTTAGAACATGGAACTGATGCTGATAAGACATAAAACCTGGCAAAATTGAATTATGAAGAAATTGAAAATCTGAACAGAATGGTTCAGGATAAGAAGATTGAATAAATAATAAACACCTAAGAAAAAGCCATAATCTGAGGATTGTACCATGGACTTTTACCAAACATGTGAAGACTAATACTGATCCTCATTGAATGTTTTAAAAATCAAAGAATAAGTACAAGCTCATTTCATAAAGGTCAGCATTACTTTGACACCAAAGCCAAACAAGACTAATACAAAAAATTCAAGGCTAATATCACTATGAAACATGCAAACAAAAGTCCTCAACGAAATTATAGCAAAATCAGTTCAGCGGCACACTGACACCATCATCCATTATGTTGCAATGGAACATACTATTAATATGCAAGGTTGGCTCCACACACAGAAAGGCTGGAATGTTGTCTGCTACATATACATAAAGACAGAAAAAAGGAATGTGATCTTTCTCATAGATGCAAACAAAAATTTGTCAAAATTTAATATCTTTTCAAAATAAAACCTCTGAACACAGTCACTATAGAAGGACTTAGAAGGAAAATGCTTACACACACTGGAGGCCATGTGCCACAAGCCTACAGCTAACGTCAGTCTCAGTGGTGAGATTTTGAAAGTTTTCAATCTATTGCTCAGGAAAATGGCAAGTTTTCTCCCTCCAACCACTTCTATTCATCATACTATAAGAAATCCGAGCTAGAGCAGCAAGTGGGTAAGAAAGGGAAATGAATGTTACAGAAATCAGAGGGAAAGAATGGTAATTATACCCTCTTTAAGAGGGTACAGTCATATACACAAAAAGCACAGTGAATCCCCAAAAAATGTTAGAATAAATAAGTTCAGTAAAATGATTAATTCAGTAGAAATATGCAAAATCAATAAAGAGTAAAAAAAAATTCCACTTAACAAGAACTAGTTGTTTTTTTAAATCAAGAACAAATTCCATTTACAGCATCATCAAAAATTCAATATTTAGGGCATACTGACCAAGATATATGAGCAGCATGTGCTAAACTCAACACTGATGAAGAAAATTGAAGATACAAAAATACAGAGAAATGAAAATATATTCTGTTTATGAAAAAGAAAAAGTAATAATATTAAAACGTCCACACGCTCAAAGAAGGATGAACATGGGGTATAATCTTTTTCAAAACTCTAATTACATTTTCATAGAAGCAGAAAAATCATACAATTTTAGTGAATCACTGCAGAAGCCATAAAGCAACAAGCATTAAAACAATATAGAGCAAAAACCCAGCAAATGTATCATATTACTTGATACCAAAATACACATAAAACTGTATTAAATGAACAGCTTTATAGCGAAATGGAACAAATAATGCACGCATAAATAAATCCAGGTATTTCTGATCAATTGCTCTTTGGCAAAGGCAGCAAGATACACAATAGGGAAATTATAGTCCCTTTAATAAGTGGTAAGTGGTACTAAGACAACTAAACTCACATAAAGAAGAATGAATTTTGCATTTTATCTCACCATAAATAATAAAATAAATCTTGCATGGTTAAAGTCTTTCACATAAACCCACCAGAATAAAGAATGTAGAAATAGCTTCTTTAATTCAGTCTTTGCAGAGGTGTTTTGATCATGCCCCAAAGGTAAAAAAATCATAACAAAAGCAAGTTATGGAGATGCATGCCTATAATCCCAGCACATGGAAGGGAGTGTAAGGCAAATTGATTATCATCTGAACGCAGCCTGGGAAACGTAGTGACTTTGGGAGCTCCTGTATCAAAAAAAAAATTTAAAACCCTGTGGAAGTCATATTGTGAAGGCCACGTGCAGTCACCAGTACGACAGAAACAACTCAAATAGAGAGAAAATGAGATTGCATCAAACTAAGAAGCTTCCATGTAGCAAAGTCCCAATAAGCAGAATGGATTGAAAAACTTACTGGTACAGATACACAAGGTACAGAATCAATGCAAATGTCTCCACTTTACAAAAGAACACAATATTCACATTTGAGAAGGCAAAAAGGAATCCAGAGAACTTTATGCTAAATGAAATATGCCAGACCTAGAAAGAAAAATAATGCTTGACCTCACTTATATGTGGCATCTAAATATGTTAAACTCATAGAGGCAAACTGTAAAGCAGTGGTTGCAGGGGACAGCTCTGGCATTGAGGAACAGCAG
Source organism: Dinomys branickii (assembly GCA_004027595.1). Classification (NCBI taxonomy): domain Eukaryota; kingdom Metazoa; phylum Chordata; class Mammalia; order Rodentia; family Dinomyidae; genus Dinomys; species Dinomys branickii. The sequence goes on from PVLD010008545.1 coordinate 3,089, forward strand.
TGCAGAAAGGGGAGAGGGTTGCATGAAAGGAACAAAGATTCAGTTAGAAGGATAAATAAATTCTGAACATCTATTCAAGAAATCTATTGTAGAGCAAATCAAAAAATATCCTATTATGTATTTGGAAACTTGCTGAGAAAGTAGATCTTAAATGTTCCCATCACATACAATAACTAATATCTGAGATGAACATATACATATATGTTTGTATAACTTATAAAGTTTTGTCAATTATGCCTTCATAAAAATGAAGAATGAAAGAGAAATATTGTAGCTGCCAAACCAGATATATGGTGATAGATTTCAAAAGACTTTAAATGAAAAAGGAAAGAGCCAAGTGTGTGGCACATGCCTGTAAATCAGCACTCAGGAGGCTGAGGCAGGAGGAGGTTTTAGAGTTTGAGGCCAGCCTGGGCTACAAAGTGAGCTCAAGGCCAGTCTGAACTGCAGAGTGAAACCTTGTTTCTAAAAGACAAAAAATAAGGATGGAAGGAAGGAAGCAAGGAAGGAAGAGAAAGAAAGAGAGAAAGGAAGGAAGGAAGGAAGGAAGGAAGGAAGGAAGGAAAGAAAGAAAGAAAGAAAGAAAGAAAGAAAGAAAGAAAGAAAGAAAGAAAGAAAGAAAAGAAAAAAGAAAGAAAGAAAACTTTCATATCTGTTTCCCTTAGCTGGTAGGGGGAAAAGGAAAGACCAACAACTTGAAATGGGCAATTTTAGTATCATAATATTAAAAAATACTGTAAGTTCTATAAATGAATGTGGTAAATACTTTTTAAATTTATGAAGAACTAAGATAATGAATTTCTAACGGCATATTGGTTGAAAGTAAAACAAATAAAAGCTAGTAAGTCAAAAATAGTTAAACAGATGCTTCATTATTCAGAAACAAAAAACGAAAAATTAGAAAAAATAAAGAAATAGTAAAAATATATGTATAATTGAAGGTGGACATCCTGACACATGCCCATAACAGCACTTGGGAGGCTGAGACAGGAAATTTGCAGCAAGTTCAAGGCCAGCCTGCTGCTACATAATAAATTTAAGACCAGCCTGAACTATATAAGGAGAACTTGTTTCAAAAACAAGCAGAGATCATATATATATATATATATATATATATATATATATATATATTTGAAGTTACAGAGGATTTTAGTTAAAAATGTTTGTGTTTTAACATCTCAAAACAGTAAACAACCCATTTTAATGATCTCTTTGTTACCTTATTTTTCCTCATATTCTCATTTGAGATTTCCTTTTATTTGTAAGTGTCCTTGTCAAGATAAGAGAGAGAACAGATTTTGCCTTTTGGAGGAGCTGGGAGAAGCTGGATATTGCACTTAGGGTCCTTTTGCAGAGCTCAGGGAGGGCGGAGCAAGGCTAAGCATGCCCACTTGTGAGTCTCCCTCAGGCTCCCCTAAGAAGCAGTGATGGTCCTGTTTTATGACTATTTAAACCCTGAATGGTCAACAAGCCCATATCAACTGGTTTACAACACCTTTATTCCTTTCTTCTTTCATGGCAGCTGCTTTTCCATCTCAACTGCGATCTTGCTTCATTCTCCACTTTGTTGGTAAATGTCACTCTTCATTTAAACTTGTGACTTGCAGCAATGAAGACAGCGATGGGTGTTGTTGGTAGTGATTTTGTGTTGGTGGTATCAGCTTGCTTTTGTTTGTTTGTTGTTGTTGTGATGGTGGTTTTGTCCTTTCATTGTTTATGATTTTGGACACCCACAGAGGATCTTTCCACTGCCACGGTATCCAACTCAACATGGCTGTCCAGACTTCTGTTTGTTTTGCCCTTCCATACCCTTCCTTGTCCTATAGCCTCATGTAGAGAAATTGAAAACCCGTGTCAGTGGAGTCTCTGCACAGAAAACCACCCAGAGCTCTCTAAAATCAAGATTTGTGAATCTAGAAACTCATCATTTCATCCTTAAAAGTTATACTTCAAAACTTTGAATCAAAGTACCCAGTCAAAGATATGTGTTTTATAGTTTCAAGAATTTAAAATTGCTGTCAAGGAAAGCAAAAGTTTAACTAATAAAATATTTCCTAGATATTAACTTAGGAAAAAAAGGATGTTTATACTCAAAACATACCTTCCTCTCTTTGTAGACAAATGAAAAGCTAAAGTTATACTTACTCATTCCATATCTCTGATTATATTGTTGAAGTTCTAAAAATACATCCCCTTATTAGGAACTCTGCTATATAACTACTAGAAAAATAGTCACTATCATTTATTCAGGAATCCTGCCTCGGCTGCGGCATTTAATCTCAAATATTTTCATTACTGTGGAATACTGACAGTGGACCAAGAAAAATGATAATCTGTATGAAACAAAATATGTGAACTGTGGAAAGATACAGAAGGATGTATTCCAAATAAAGGTAATGTGACTTTATTCACAAAGTTTCTGCTACTAATAAGTTTCATAATAGATCTGAGGCAGTGAAAGTTTCTTCTAGAGGGTAAAAGCCCATTGCTAATGAATCATTGATGGGCTGCAAAGTTTACCTTAATTTTACTATAACTATATAAATACCAACTTTATCCCTTTCTTGGGACTCATTAGCTATAGTTCAGATAGAAAAAATCTTCTAGTATTGCATGAAGTAGCTTGGAGAAAGATTAACTATATGACCAATATTCAGTGTTAACGAGATAACTAAATACTGTGCTACCTTGTAAAGGTACAATATGTTTTTTCCTACTTTTTATTATTTGTAACTGTTGGACCTATGATTTTGATGGCTTTAGGTATTTAGTTAAATATTGAATACATGGAATTTTCAATATGACCAATTTGAATTAGTCACATTGTTTTCTAGATAACTGTGTAGTCTGTAAATTTCACATGTCAAGAAATCTGAAATATCTGTGACTTTACCTACTGCCCAGTCGTATATTAGGTTGGCACATTTTCATTGATTTTGGTGGAAGACAGGAAACCCCTGGTCAGAGAGAGACCAGGGACTTAATTATTAATGGCCCAGAAAGCAACACAAGCATGAGCATATTGTCATTAGTTCTGCTTGTTCCCAAAACCTGCAGAGCCAGGAAGCATGGGCACAGATGGAATTAACCTCCCTTGCTGCACTACTACAGGACAGAAATATGGAGAATAGGCACCTTAGCTCTTTTAATGAGGACTATGTTTACCCCCTTCTCTGAGAGGGGATATCAGTTTTCAACACAACAGTTAAAGAAAGTACTATAATCTACAATTCCATAAATACCATATGATCATACATGAAAAGTTTCATAAAGAGACAGCCACTGTCTTACAAGAAATTTATTTGAAGTCTGAAAGTTAACTATATGCATCCTTCAATTTTGTTTTGTTTTAACTTCTGATAAGGTTTCCCATGAGCATGTGGCTTTATTACTCACTCCTTCTGGTTAATCTTGCCTAGAAAGACTGAGACCATGTCTGCCAAGTTACATCCAATTAAGGCCACAGTCAACAGGCCTCCAACTGCAAGCTGAAGCTGACATGAGTACTGATGGCACCCAGGTCTTTAATGTCCTAGACATAATCAGCTGAATAAGTTCCATGAGCCACCAGTAACTACCTTAGTAAGTTATGTATGTGTCTTTTCCAATAAATTTCCACTCTAAGTTTCCTTGCTTTCCCAAGACATTAATCTACACTAAACAGAATGTACTAACGATTCTTCAAATTTTATTTTGACCTATAGGGAGGAAATCTAGGGCAACATTATCATTCTTCCTATAGTAATTCTGACTGATAAGTTAAACCTAACCTGAATGCCTTACAATGTCAATGTGGTATTACTAAAAAAAATTAGATAATGTCAGGAACAAATTTCATTCTATCTCTTGGATTAGATGACCTAAACCATAGAGATAGTAATTTATAGGGTACACATAAAAAATGCATTAACCTTCCACTTTGCGAAGATAGTTGATTATAATTTAAGTTTGGGGAACTCTTCTTATTCATCTGAGGGCTACATGACCTAAAGACTTCAATACTGGGACGCTTGAACATCTACAACCATATATAAGATGTAAGCCATTGTGTTACTAATAGGGGCACATATCAGTAACTGGTCTACACACATGCATGTGCACACACACATTCACACACACACACACACACACACACACACACACACACACACACACACACACAATCTGGGGATTATGCCAGCTGAGGCTAAAACAGAAGTCATATTTTTAATTATTAGGGCCTCTCAAGCACGACCTACTGTAGTTTAGGACACAGATCAACAAGACCTCCAAGCTGACTGTCTAGCATTTTAGTTCATTTCAAATGCCTGGTAAATACTCTTTACTTTAGAGTATTTGCCTGAGTTCACTCAATCTCATATGTTGTGTTTGTCTACACAGCTAGTCAGAATCCATGCAGCTCATGTACTGGATGAGATGTGGATATGGAAGTTTGTGTGAAGCGGCCATCTGGAGATACTGGCATGTTTACATTGGGAATACGAAGTCTGTAAGGCATAATCAACTGTTTCTGATAGACAGCTCAGTAGGATTAAGATGGCTGCAGATCAAACAATGGTGTGTTCAGTATGATAAGAGAGTCAGCTATCATTTAAAGGTAGCGTATGTATTCTTAAGTGTAGAGAGTGCTGTTCCAGAATATCTTCTCAGATTTCTGCCTTGAATCTTAACAAGAAAGATCACCAATGATCTTCTATTACTTAGGTTGAAGTGTTCTTTCTGAGGAGTTTCCTTTGCCCCCAAAGTCGGGATATTCCCTTTCAGTAGTTATAACTTGTTCCACTCACAGTCTATTTAAATAAAATCTTTCATATGGGATCTTTGGTTAAAAAATGATGAAGGAATTCTTCTTCGGTTCACAGAAATCTATTGTCATTCTGCTCCTTTGTTCCATTCTAGAGTGAATTGGCAAAAAAAAAAAAAAAATAGAGTGAATTGGCAAGCAAGGTAGTTGAAGAGTTAGACCTCGTTTTTGCTGGTTAGAACACTTTTGACCAAAACAGAAAATCCAGAGAACTGATGGTCGTTCACTGGAATTTGTAGTGAGCATGTGACTGTACTTTAATTTCAGTTGGGCAATAACTGCCTCTCCACAGCAGATGAGTTGGAACAAAGCAGTGGAGAATATATTCAAAGAAAGCTCCTCATGGATATGTGAGGTTTGCAGCCATTTGGGTAAGTTACTCATCAACATACTGATCTTTTATTTTATAATTATTTGTAATAATAATACTGTATGAACCTCATTCAAGAAGAGAGTCACAGAATTATGTACATTTATATATCTACCTTGTACCTGTGCAAAGTGAAAATGTCCAGGATTATAGTCAGGGATCAGATGAATTGCCAGACTTGGACCTGTATACAGGGAGTCCCAGCTGCTATAAGGCAGTTGGACAAAATTAGAGATTTCTCTTAGATAGACAAAGTCTATCATCAGAACAAAACCACTGACTCACTGCAATCATCTCTTCACAAAGTCTTCTTTATATAATTCATCAGAGAAAACCAGGTGGTGTCTATTTGGTTGCTATGGCTTTTTCAAACCCAATGCAAGCAAACTATGCGGAGTGCAATCAGAAGGACAGATACAGATGCACAAACATACGTAGAAAATCTATCCATAATTTAATTCTAAATGGTTGATAAAATGTTCCCTCTTATTTTTTCACTTTTCAGTTATTCTATGAAATTAATGTTTACTATAGATATTTTTGTAAAACTCCTTTCAGAAAACATGAAGAAAATTTTAAATGATGGAAAAAGTACCATGATTATACATTAAAATTTATCATTTTGTTCCTGGTTAGTTTTGGTAAAATAATCCAGAGTTACCTAGGCAAAATATCTTTAATCATTTTCTGCTTTATATTGGCTTCATTGTTAAAGAAATTTTCAAATGCTTGTTTTAAAAATAAACATCATATATTATAAACAGAATATTCATATTGAGCCTAAATAAAGGCACTAGATATTATATTGAAAAGAACATTAAGCCTGCATGTACATTAATTTTTTTTACTTATATCTCTGTACATATTTTCCTATAAAGCAAGAAGACTGGAAAGTCGGTTATTAATATTTATTAAGACCAAGAGGTGGAGGAGGGGAAGGGAAAGTAAAAGGACTGAGAGGAGTTATGCATGTGTCACACTCCCCCCATGCACGCATTCATTATCTGGTATAAGAATATACTAATAAAAAATTAAAATTAAACAAAATTTTTCTTAAATTCTAATCATAGATGATTACAAAGAACTCCCAACAAATTAGTTTACTTTCCATTTGCTTCTCTATAAATGAATATAAATTAATTACAGAATATTGGAGAGCTTGCTGACTTAAAATAATTGGCTAGAATTCCATAAATACATTTTAATTTTCATGTCTTGACCAATTCCATTATTTTGGGTTGTTCCTTGGTATCCATTAGGAATACTAGTACAATACATGTTACTTTGAATAAGCCACCTGGTAAGGGCTGCTCAGTTGGCAAGGGAATGCTTGAGAAAGAAAAGAAAAGGAGAAAAATCAGGAAGAGAAACAGTAAAAGTGAGTTTTCATTTTCTGTGAAGGGAAGGCTTCTGTCTTCTCAATTGTACCCCATGCAGTTTTCTAGGAACTAAGTTATAGGATGAATATAAGGTCGTTCCTATTTCTTCTAATCACAGTGATTTTCCATAGCTCTGTCTGGTCTTTGTAAACAGTTCATTTATTAAGACATTGTTAATTACAAGGAGAACAATTTGTTTTTTTTTCTCCCAGGCCCTGATCTCAGGCACAGTGTTGCAATTATTACCATTTAATATTAGCAAATCCGACTAGGGAGTATTGCATGGATTGCCATGATTAATAAGTCATGAAATAAGGATCTGAAAGAGGTCTTCTCACGTAGATGATCTATTAAACCACATTGGTGCTTTTCTTTAATTTCCTTGGTCTCAGTTTGCATAGTACTATGCACCTGCAAGAGGGTGCTGACATTCACCATGTACCCGAGCTCTCTTCATGCATCACTGGACAATGCTTGTAGGTGTCTGTATAGAACTGTAAGTGATTTAATTTGTTTCAGTATGAAAGGGTCATTCAGTGAAGAAGGCACTTACTTTCCATTTGAAATTTCAAATGATTTTTGAAAAATAAATATCATGTATTATATAAATATTATATTTATATTCAACCTAAATAAAGTCACTAGATATTATATTTAGAAGATCTTTTAAAAGTTGACAAATGTTTTTATTTTAATTTATGCCTCTCCCTCTGAAAGTTCGTATATGTGGCCAAATTCATTTGGCTTACAGTTTGTGATGTCTGTTACTGAAATGTCTTTTATTGTCTCATCCTTAGATATTTATTTTGTCATGGATTTAAAATATTTACCTCAGTATTTTAAAATTGATTGTTAAATATCTGATTTCTATGTCTCAATTAATTTCAAGAATGCCCTAAGTTTTCTTACAGTACCCTGTGTAAGTTTTGCTTCAAGCTACTTCCAAACCCTGTGGCCAGTGCTTGGTCTTTGTGTGACTTCTCCTCTTGATTACGCTGCTAGCAACTGTCATTTACACTGCTCGCTCACCTCGTGTGTCAGAGTGAGCCTGCCCACCAATGTCTAATCAGTCTATGGATGTTGTCAGGTAGAGCGTCTTCCCCTAACACCTTTTGGCCTTTTGATTCTTCCGATTATAAAGGTTGACTCTGCAATCAACTTCTCACGGATTTGGCACTTGTGTTTGAAGGGAAAGAAATTAGTCCAGCTTGTTTCATTGAAAACCTTCACTGAGCAAAAGCTAGTTTACTGAAATCCTTTAAAACAGAAAGTAATAAAAATATCTTTCAAAGAGTCAACTGCTGGCAGCAATACTGTATTCTTGTTCCGTTTACAGAATTTTGCCTGCAGAAAATGGAACAGCTACACATTTGGAAGGAAAACTTTTATAAGTAATGAGAGTTTAAAATTTAAATGAGAGAGACATTTAAGCACTCTTGTTTCTAAATTTTCAAGTTAAATGGTCAAAATAGTCATCCCATATATATCTCTACTGAGAGCAATCAATTTGCCCCAGGGCATTAGAGACTGAGCCAGAGTATTTTAATTTTGTCTAATAATTCATTTTGCTACTGATAAGAAAATACCTCACTGTCAATTAACATGAATAAATTACCACTTTCTAACTTTATTTGAAAATAAATTAGATATAATGAAACATTTTTATTGAGTTTTTGCTAAATAAGACTTTTTAAACTAGCTAGTATTCTGAGGATAAATAGTAGTAGATTCTGCCTCTGTGGAAATGAATCCTAACCACTTAAATAGGAACTGTAGCCAAAAGGAAATCTTCCCTTCATGTAAAGAAATTTGTTTTCTTCTGGAAATATTACCACACAACAGAAAAATGTTCAATCACTATATAAAATATGAATTAGAAAGTAGAATGCAATAAACACAACTTTCGTAGACTTTAAATTTTATGCAATAGGAAAATTTTGCAGAATCTTCAAATCAATCAGAGGCTTGATTTGTATAAAAATGTTTTTCCATGAACATCACGCTGTGTAAGAAAAATAGTTATTCTGGAATCACTTTATAAAGAAAAATATCCATAAAAATCCAGAAAATATTTTAAAACTAATAAAACAGAACATACTAAATTGTATCACTGGATTTCATAGGATGCACAACTAAGAAAAAAGAGACAAATATTCTGAAATGCTTTCAGAATAACCATTGAGTAATACACTGCCTTATCTGACATGCTAAAACTTACTATATTTCATTGTTGCTTGTTGGTTTTATATACACAAACTCATATATTTACACTTAACAAGATTCTTATCCCAATCATTTACATCATATTAAATGAAACCAACCAATTTGACGCTTTAGTGTCTTGCAAAATTTGATGAATATAAAAGCTAATCCTAGTTGCACTGCGTCACATTATTACTATCAAGAAAAAAAAAGCTATATAATCTAATACTGGCAGAAGTTATTTTTTAAAGCATAGAATGAAATTGAATTATTATAGCTTTTCATGTCTCAAAGACTGTTATTAGGTGTTTTTTAGTGCCAATTCACATTTCTTTCAGAATAGTAGAACTTTCTTTAGCTTTAGTTTTAACAAAGAGAATACACATTGTTTGATAAAAATGTTTGGAAACTTACTGACACATGCAGTGTGTTATCTCTATGTTTTTACTTACCATTCCTTTATATATAGTAACATGGGCTTCTTCACATTTTCACTGCACAGTGATACCATTTTTGAAATAATAATTTAATGCATCTGTACTGTTTTATTTTTGAAGATAAAGCACAAAAACACATTAACAAACAAATAGACTTGAACAAGACAATATCCAAACAATAGAAACAATACAGAATTTCAGACAAGGTGATAGGAAATTAACAATGGTTGTTGTATTACATATTGTTATCTCCAAATTATTTAATCAGTTAAACAAATATAGACATGTAAAATTGATCAAACAATTACACATTAACTGTTCCTTTCAAAAAAGCAATGGAAGTCTGTAGTACAACTCTCTGTAGTACAACTCTCTCAGCTCTCCTGTGTGTGTGTGTGTGTGTGTGTGTGTGTGTGTGTGTGTGTATATATACACACACACATATTTTCCCTTCTTCCATTTTCTCTTTTCCTTCATCCCAGGTCTTCCCTCACTTTGAGCAGTTTCTTTACCTTTTGCAATATCTATTATACCTTTCAGATTTTATGCACTTTTTCAGGATCCTTTACTAGTGAGAAAATACGGTATGTACGCGTGCAGTTAATTTGTTGCACTTATGAGTAAGGACTCTAGTTGCATCCAAAACACTCAGGTTTATCTTTCTTTATAGCTGAATAATATTCCATTATGTAAAACTACCACATCATTTTTATCTGTTCCTCAGTTGATGGGCATTTGAGCTGCTTCCATGATTTTTTTTTTTTTTTTTGCGGTACTGAGGATCGAACTCAGGACCTTGCACTTGTGAGGCAGGCACTTATTCCACTGAGCTATATCCCCAGACCCCCATGATTTAACTATCACAAATCGAGCAGCTATAAATATGGGTGCACCTCTATTGCTGTGGTATGCTGTTTATATTCTTCTGGAAAAATACCCAAAAGGGAAAGAGCTGGGTTGAATGGGTCTCTAGCCCTAGTTTAAGGAAATTCCAAACCAGAAACTTATAATTTAATGGTACTTTTAAAAATGTGCACGTATGATAATTTTTATGCAAACAATTTCTGTGGTTAAAGATTTTCTAAATTTACCCAGATGCTCAAATTATACTTATTCTGGTATAGCATATTATAACACTCTGGCTTATCTAGAACACACAGATAAATGCCAAATAATTTAGCAGATACTTTTTGATTGCATAGAACTACATAGGATGCAGAGAAATTTTTCACAGTTTGGAACTGAAGCACACAGAAAAAGTGAGAGACTACTTGGAATCAATGTCCATTTCCAACTCCATGGAAGCCCAGAGGGACTGCCCTTACCAAGGCTCACGAGGGAGGCGTGAGAGAATCTCAAAAAAAAAAAAAAAAAAAAAAAACTTTCAACCAAGGCTTCTGTGGCTCTTTTTGATGGATCCAAGAAGCAGGATAAAGCACAAAAGAAGGACATCTGTGCAGGAATCCACGTGGAGGACAGGGCAAAGAGAGAGCAAGTGCAGGCTGGTCTGCTACATGGGGTGAGCTGAAGTCATAAACTGGGGTTTAGAGAGGTCAATAGTCAAAATATAAATTCCTTAAGGCAACGGGCTTTGCCCCGTATGGCCGCAGTGTGGTCCTCTTGGCTATCTTTGAATCTTTAATCATGCATTCCAGGAAGCGTGGGCCTCGTAATTTTTAAGGCATTGAACAGAACAAGGAATAATGACGATGACGATAAAGGAAACATAAAGCTGCTCGGCAAATTGTTTTAACACTGACAAAATGCCCACCTACGCCAAACAAAATATTTACACTTAGTTCTTTTTTTTTTTTTTCTCTTTTGTCCATCCTTGGAAATATAAATTCCTAAAGTAGAACACTGTGCCTGTGAAATTTTTAAATTAAATTTTTAAATTTGAATCTAATGCACATGGTAGTGTATGATAGTCAATGATTTGATGAAGATGTGAGAAGGAAAGAAACAAAAAATAAAATTACAAGTTTTAAAATTACACATTTTCCCATGATGTACCAGTTGAGTAGACAGATAAAAACTCCGTGGCAGAAGGCTAGGGTTAGAGAAAAGAATCATTTGAAAGTATGAAACAGGTTGATACTATATGTTCACTGCTCAGAAAACGTAACAGTGATATTTACACGGGCATTATGACAATTTCAGTTGGGAAGATATAGTAATTAAAAACATTTATAGATGTGAATATGTATAAAAATAAAAATGTAAGGAAATAATTATCCTAATAACTTGAGCTAATTCCATGTAGGCTGTGAAGGATAGATATATTTACTTGATTTTTTTCTGTTATAGTTTGCATTTTTCTTGATTTACATTATTTCTTCAGTTTACCTCTGCTCTGATTTTCCTACTTTCTAAAGGAAGATCATAACTTGGGAAGGTATTCATGTAAAATGAAAGAGAATTTGGTTTATTTAAATTTAAATTCAAATAGTAACACTTCGCAAGACTCATACAAATAATTTTAAGCATCTCCACCTTGTCATCCATACAAACTGATGTTCATAAGCATAGTGAACAATTTCTTAAAAGTCATTATTATACCCTCATTTTTTTTTTGATGAAATTCAAAACAATGCCTGGGAAAGTTGTTCTAGTTTATTTTATGGGGTGAACAAATTTTGATTCTTCAAACATGACAAATGAGGGACCACAAGTCATCTATTAAATCCAGAAAGCAATATGTTAAGGGATGTTGGAAGAGTGGGAAATTTAGGAAATTGCATGTCAAATCATTTAATTATATATATATATATATGTGTGTGTGTGTGTGTGTGTGTGTGTGTGTGTGTGTATTCTTTACATATTCTATATATACATAGAATACAAGTTGAATTATAAATATTATACATAGATTAAAAACCCTAAGACTAAAAGTTTTAGATTTCTGTAATGAAAATGACCCGCAGAAGGATTATTTTTGCCTATGAATCTAAATTCTAACTATAAGAAACATTCCAGGATAATTTCTTAAAACTGAAACACTTCAGGTTAATTGGCTAGATTTTTCTTGCTAAAATCAACCAAAAAGCCTCCTAGAATACAAGAAAATATTTACATACTGAAGGCCCATAGAAAATCTGTGTTTTTCTTTTATTATGCTTATTTTATTTAAATTTCCACATTCTAAATTATAGTAATATCAAGGATTTATCTGGCTGGAAGCCAGCAGAGTTTGATTACTCTTGAAGCTTTATTTATTTTAAAAAGCGTAATAGGATATCATCATAAAAATAGCCTATTAAATGTGGTCCAAACAGATTCTAATATATCTCATCGGTACAAAAAAAGGTGATATTTTTCTCACAGTACTAAGCAGAATAAATGATGCATTTTTTGTCATACAAAAATGATTAAATACCCAATATTACATAATTATCTTTTGATTTTGATATATATAACATAAACAGTCTGGTATATACTTTTATTTTAGGAGCAGAATATAGGAAATTGATGCAAACTTCATCAGTTGTTGGGTTGTTGTGCTTCTGAATAGTTTAATGAACTGTTGTGTCACAGGCCCGTATTTCACACTGACAAGACTGGATCACTTGTCACTACCAGGCCAAAAATTTATGCTAATCATCAACCTGTGTGTCCTATTACTACCGTAGTCAACAGTCTTGATTAAAAATAGCCTAGATAAACGGGTAAGATTTACCAACACAGGAAATTTTTACAAATATTTATAGCGCCCATGTGCTCAAAGCAGCCATGCATTTTGGACAAAGACCTCAGGACCTCATTTCCATGACTGACTTTTCTATTGGAATTTATATTCTTGTTTGCCAGATTCTTAATTACCTTTAACAGAGTGACGTTTTTTATTCTTAGACTTGAGAGGTATGTCATGGCACAATAACCAGGTGAAGTATGTTTGTTTGCAATTATGGCTTGATAGAAAAAAGACAACAAAGCAAAATCATGTGATAAATGTTGAGCATCAATTTAAACTTTGTGTATTTTCCCATCTTTTTTCCACTTTCCCAGACTTTGAACCAGAACACATATAGATGATATTTTAATTTTTTCTTCCCACAATTCACAAATTATAACACAGTTCCTTTCCGAATAGTAACTGAATGACTTATGCATTTTTAGAGTCTCTATATTTAACAATTACATAATATAAATTTAAAAGTACAAGTGAGATATTTTACCATTCTAAACAAATGATAGCAATTGTTATGCAATATGCTTAATGAAAATGATTCTGACATACCAGATTTTTTATCATGTTATATATATCAAAATCAAAAGATAATTATGTGATATTGGGCATTTAATCATTTTTGTATCACAGAAAATGCATCATTTATTCTGCTTAGATTAAAAGAAAAATATCAATTTTTTCAAAGTTTGGGTCTATACTGTAATCCCCCAAAATTATTTTTAACAACTATGGCTCCTGCTTAGATGAAGGCTTCTAAAGTTGGCCAAAGTAGGTGTCCCTGAGATTTCAAAAGAAAAGCATCACATTTTCATAGGTTTATATCCTTGCTACTTCTCTTTATAGCATTTATCTAAAGGATTTAAGACTTAGAACTGTAGCCTGTAGCCAGTTTACAATCATTCCTCCTGGTTATCAGCAGTTTGTCTGATTATATTCCACAACTCCCTATGGGATCTTTCAATAAGTAGAAACCATTTTGGAAGGTGCTTATTCACTATATCTTGCTCAGGCTACATCCTTTCACCTCTAAAATACATATAAACTCTTTTACTGAGTGATTAGGGAAAGGAGAAAAAACAAAAACACAGAAAGGAGGAGGGAAAGGTTAGGGGTAAAAGAGCAAGAAAGAAAATGTCTTTTGCTCCAAAGCTGTGCAGTGTATAATTTGTCTTTCTCCAAACACTCAGCTGTCCATCAGAGTTGGTCAATATTTTTGGTGGAAAGTAAAAAGTCAGTTATTGATTTAATTAAGGAGAGTTGAGATAAAGTCTGTGCTGCAGAAGAAAAAAATTTACAGGAGGAATTCAGCTAAAGTGAAAATGTATGTTAAAGAAACCACAAAAACAAATATGGTAAAGGAGTAAATGGAACACCTTTTAAACTGGGAGGGTGACGGATTAACAAGGGAGAAGTCATATTCATTGTACTATTGGATTCAATCTTAATTGTTTCCTAGCATGAAAAGAAAAGTTTTGATAAACTTAATTAACAATTGTCAATTATTGATTGTACATTGCAGGCTCTCACATTAGCTCCCTTAGAAACATATATTTTCTTACAGGACACATCTATCATAGTTACCACATTTTAGGCTTATAAACTATCAATATGATTGTAACGTCAGTATATATGGTAGAGGAACTGTTTACTTAATTCATTACAAAGAAGCTTTTTTGCATGATATAACATGAATAAAATGTATAAGACAGCATAATAACAAACTTAAATCATTAATGTGAGAGAAGCATTTTTAATTCACCGACTGAGAGGAGGCGATTTCATGTCAAGGATAAAAGCAACTTGAAAAGAAAGATTTTAGTCAGACTGGCAAATAGTCAAATCTTATTTGTGATATAATTACAAATTACTGTAATTCTAGATTTATTTTTCTTTTCAAGTGGATACTACGCAGCACCCATGCACTAGGATCATGTTGAAAGATAGGTGGGATGCTGATAAACCATTTCTCCGAGGCTCACAGGAAGAAGAGAGAGATGAATCAAACCAGTTCTCACAGCGTCCACAGAATACAGCAGACCATGCCCCTGGCATACTGACTCACACAAAGTTGTAGCTAGTGTGTTCTTTCCAACTTTTTACAATCACATTTAACTCACCAAATGGAACATAGACAGCTTTCTCAAAAGTGCCTCTAATTGTGTGACCCTGCTGTTTAAATCTCTGCACTGGCTTCTACTTATGGTAATCTGAGCTTCCCGATCATTCAGCATGAACAAGACCGATCATCAGCAGGAGTCTCCTACAGTACGTCATCCTCCCGTCGGTCTCCCTGGGCCTCCTGTCTTCTCATCACGGTAGCCTCAGTCCACTCCCTTTTGCTCACATGTCACTTACTTCTTCTTCTCCTGAGTAATAGCATTGAATATTTATTACATTTTAAGTATTTTCAGGACACTACTCTTCAATACCTTGCAGATACATCTAATTCATTTCGTCCTTACCAGAGCTCAGTAAGATGGCAGCTGTTGTCACTGCCATTGTATGAGAAATAAAACTGAGGTAAAGGAAAGTTAGAAAGTCATTTAATGCAACAAGGTCAATGTATGACAGAGACTGCATTCAAGACTGGGCTCATTTTTAGAGGCAGATGTTTCACTTCTGTTGCATGCTCCATTCCACTTTACGTTGATCCTGTAGACACTTGCAATTCTACTATCCATTTGTGTGACTTGTAGGTTTCTGTATTTTTGATATATTACAGTAAAACACTCTTTTGCTTCTTGTCCTTCAAGGCTGCCTAGACTATTTGGATTTTTTAGTTTTTTTATATATTTGAGAATCATTTTGTCAAATTCAGCTTGACCAAAGCTGCTTGAATTTTGAACATGCTTATAATGCACACATGATTGAGTAGAGAAAACCTAAATATTTTATATAATGAAACTTTTAAAACACAAACATGTTATAGTACTATTTATTTATTTGGATCTTATACTATTTATTTCAGAAATTGTTCATAGTTTTATTAGAGAAATTTTTCGTATCTTTTGAAAGATACATTTAATAATTTTGATGCTCAATTCTTAACATGTAGTTTCCAGATGTCTGTTACTGCTATATATAAATATAAATATTTCTTTTTTTTTTTTTTTTTTTTTTCCGGGACCGGGGATCGAACTCAGGGCCCTAGTGCTCAGCGGCAAGCACTTAGCCCACTGAGCTGTACCTCCAGCCCAAAATATTTCTATATAAATATTTATATTGACATTTCATATTGCTCAAGTCAATGACCTTGATGAATTCATTTACTGAATCAAATAATGTCATGGTTTAGATATATAGTTATACAGACATACATGATTATACATGTAATCTTGAAAATACATATGAGGCTTCTGGGTCAGCAACACATGATTTACTCATCACTTCACGCCTCATTTTCTCCCAGAGGGTATCCTTGCATGACCTGTATGGAACTTGTATGTCCGCTGCCTCTCTACCCTACAGCACGGTACCACCATGTGTACAAAACTGAACTGCCATTTTATGAGAAATAAAATTGAGGTAAACAAGTGACCTCTGAGCAAAAGGGAGTGGACAGAGGCTACTGCGATGAGAACACATGTGGCCGAGGGAGACTGATGGGAGGAAGACGTACTGGAGAAGAGGACTCCTGGTGATACCAGTCTTGCTCGTGTGGCCTCTTCTCCCATATTGGTGCTTACCTTTCTAAGGTATTCTGAGGTAAGAAGAAAACACTTCTTAACCAATAAAAACTTGGAAAAGAAATGAATATTTGCATGATAGAAAAACAGTAAATATTTTTGGATTTATTTACTATGTTTAATTGACTTGCTTCTATTGCAAACATCTTTTAAAGGAGGGTTTTAGTAAATTATTTTGTGAAAGCTGTGATCCTGCAGAAACATAGAAATTGCGATATTGCATTCCACCAGGTAGAACTGTAGATTTGCTTTGTGTTTTACTTTGTCCACAGGCATTTTATAGGTGCATAACCAGTTTTATTTCTTCCATTGTACTCACTGTGCTTTTCAAATAAGTTTCTTCTCTTCCTACATGGTCTTGGACCTCCAGCCAGTGGTCAATAGAAAGGACACCCACTTTTCATTTATATTTGAGGGAAAAATATTCAATATTCTGCCATGATTTATTTTTATATTATTAAGTTTCCTTCTAGTTCTCATTTGATGAGAATTTGTATATTTAAAATATATATTAAATTTCATTTAATGCTTTTTCCTTAATCATTAAAAGCTATATTATTACCTCACAATTTTCTTTAAATATGACTGCTAAGATGACGATCTTAAATTTCTTTCCAAAAGGCTCTGAGGCTGAACACTTACTTCTCAGTCTGCAGAGATCTTGGGAGAACCTTTTAGAGGTGAGACCAAGTGGGAAGAAGGACAGGTCACTAGCATGCTCCAGGAAGGTCTGGGGTAAAAGGAATTCTGGCTTTCTCTGCTTGCTGGTTGACATCATAAGAAACACTTTGCTACAGCCATAAAGGAATGTAGGGGCCTTAGTTTACATGGATATCAAACTTATCCCAAGAATGATGCACTGCTTCCCCAGGCTGAGTTCCTTCTCTGTCTCAAAGGCACAGGGATGAGTGCATATGCAAGCCTCACCCAGCAAGAGATAGTTCCCCAGAGAGGGGCCTCCGAGGCAGTGCTCTGCTTCCCTGGGCTGAGCTCCTTTTCTGTCCCAAAGACGCAGGCCTTACCCACCAAGAGCTCTGTTTTGTCTTTTTAAGACAGTCTCGCTATATAGTTCAGGCTGGCCTTGAGCTAACTTCATAGCCCAGACTAGCCTCAAACTCCCAACAATCCCCCTGCTTCAGCCTCCTGAGTGCTGGGATTACAGGTGTGTGCCACCAAGCCTGGCTAACTGACTTATTTTAAATAGTGATACTAAACTAAGTGCTTTTTCATGATGTCTAGTTCTATTCCTTCAACTTTGTATACATTTGGTGAGCTGCCTGGGTAGCTTGTAACTCAGCACTTTTCATCTGACATCCAAAATGACAAAACATAAGAGCAAAATGCAGTCTCAGAATTCAACCTCACCCAGAACAAGTCCAGGAGACACTTACATAGGAGAATATGGAAGCCACATAACTGAAATCTCTGAAATGATCACATCTGAAGTAAAGAAACAACTCCATCAGGCCATAGCAGAGATCAGATCAGAAATAATCTCTCAGGCAGAAAACGAAATGACGATAATAATGAAGGAAATGCTCTCCACATCTAAAGAAGGAACAGATAAAAAAAAATAGATGAACATAGGCAACAGATGGAAATGTTATATGAACAATTTAGGAATGAATTAGAACACATGAAACAGACTCAAAGAGATTTCCAGGAAATCAAAACTCTCACTGAAAGCTTGCAAAACCACTTGAATGAAGCCAAAGATAGAATTTCAGATCTTGAAGGCAGCATGGCAGCTAGCAATTGTGAAAGGAAGGCTCTCTTAAAATCCTCAAGGATCCAGGAAAAATCAATCCAACAGCTGCAAGAGGAGGAAAAGAGAAATAATGTCCAAGTAATAGGAGTCAGTGAAACAGCAGGAGGCAACACAAATGACATAAAAATAATATTTACAGTAATAATAGCAGAAAATTCCCCAAGCATGGAAAAACATTCTGATGTGCAGTTAAATGAGGCATATAGAACTCCAACTAGCGATAACCCAAATAAAATCACAGCCAGAGATATAATACACAAGATCTCAGATACTCAGCAAAAGAACAGCATATTAAAAGCTGCAAGAGAAAAGAAACAGATCAAGTATAATAAATGGAGAAATAATCCCTGCTCATGGATAGGAAGAACCAACATTGTGAAAATGGTCATGCTACCAAAATTGTTGTATAGATTCAATGCAATTTCCATTAAACTAACATGAGCATACCTCACCAATCTAGAGAAAACATTCCTTACATTCATGTGGAACCAGAAGAAAACCAGAATAGCAAAAGCAATCCTGGGCAACAAAGACAAGTCAGGAGGAATCACAATCCCTGAATGGAAATTATACTACAAAGCTACTGTAATAACATCAACATAGTACTGGCTAAAAAACAGATCAGAGGATCAATGGAACAGACTGGAAGATGCAGCCACAACCACAAACACACTCAGCCACCTATCTTTGACAAAGGGGCCAAACAAGCTTCCATAACCAAACAAGCTCATTGGTTATGGAAGAAAGACAGCCTTTTTAATAAATGGTGCTGGAAAAACTGGCTTGACACTTGCTGAAGACCAAAAATAAACCCATCACCATGCACAAAACTCAAGTCAAAATGGATCACAGATTCCCAATATTAGAACAGAAACATTAAATCTATTAGAAGAGCAAATAGGTAAATATCTTGAAGACATAGGAGTAGGCAGAGTTCATGAACAAAAACCAAACTGCATGGGAAACACTTCAAAGAATCAACAACTTAAAAGACATATTACTAAAAAGACATCACTAGCAGAATAAAAAGAAAACCCACAAATTGGGAAAAAAATCATAGCTAGCGGTCCCTAAGACAAAGGTCTTCTATCTAGAATATATAAAGAATTAAAAAACATGTCCCTCCCTAAATTCAAAGACCCAATCCTAAAGTGAGCATCTGAGATGAAGACACACTTCTCAGATAAAGAAATACAAATGGTAAATATGTGAGAAAATGTTCAACATTATTAGTCATTCAAGAAATGAAAATTACAACAGCATTGAGGTTTCATCATACTCCAGTGAGGATGGCTAGGATTAAAAAATCAACCAATAACAAATGCTGGCAAGGCTGTGGATAAATAGAAACTCTTCTCCACTGCTGGTGGGAACGCAGCCTGGTGAAATCATTGTGGAAATTTGTTTGCAGATTCCTCCACAAACTAGCCATAGAGGTCCCATTCAGCCCATCTATCCCCCTTCTGAGCATTTTCCCAGAAGATCTGAAAACATCGTATCACAGTGATATATGTGCACCCATGTTCACAGTGGCACAATTTGTAATAACTAAATCATGGGAGCAACACAAATGTCCATCCACTGAGGACTGAATAAAAATACTGTGCCATTTTTATATGATAGAATATTACTCAGCTATAAAGAAAGACAATCTTGAGGCTTTTATAGGTAAATGGTCACAACTAGAGTCCATACTCATAAGGGGAATAAATCAGAGGTGCATGCATAAGCAGTGCATTGTGGCACTGGTGTAGGAACCTGAAAGTATGAATATTAATTAGGAGTTATGATAAATAGTGTGAAATTAAAGGAACCTGCTCAAAAGTATGGAGCACCTGGGATGGGTGAAAGTAGAAAAGGAAGAAGGGGATAATTATATATGTACCTATGTATGTATGTATGTATGTATGTATGTATGTATGTGCAGGATGGCTAACCTAGTTGTACTACTGACTTATGTCACTTTATTGTAAGGAAGAGTTAATGATTAGTACTTTGATCAATCTTACATGTCTATGTTTGTTTTCCTGAGCATACACTTCAAAGTTATCAATGTGTAATACAACCACCATTATTAATTCCCTGTCACCTTGTCTGTAATTCAGTTTTGATTGTACTTTTCTGGTGCCACTTTGTAAGTGGCTGTCTGTTTTTTAATGTTTTCATTCTTTTACTTTTTAACATAAAAAAAGACAAAATAGAAAATGTCATTTGTAAGAATTCCTAAGTTTTATGATGCATAATCACATTACTTTATTTAATAGGGTTTATGTGACAGATGCCACATCCTTGGCACACGTGCCAATTATGTGCTCAGTTTTCCCTTCTTGCTTCTCATAACACTTGTTTCTACTTAATATTTTAAGAGTATCTTTATTTGCCTAATAGAATTGAGCCAACCATTTACTCTTTGGAGAATTTAAAATACATTATGATAATTTAATGCATCAATTTTACATAAAAGATGAATACTAGAATGTAATGTGGGAAACTTGCATTATCATGAAGTATAAGAGGTAAACATGTCCCATTGATGAACTGCATATGCATACTGTAGAATACATACAAATTAATGATATCATAATGTTTCATAATTTACATTTATAAAAATGCCTTTTTTCATATAGATGGGATTTGCTTGAGCTTCACTACTGGCTCTCCTCACAGCCCTGCAAGGATAGGGTGAAGGAAATGCAAATATCCTATTTTACCAACTAAAATTTACTAGTGGTAGAAAGTAACTAATACAGGTTAAATACGTATGTGTTTCACATTGTTCTCTTAGTTTACTGTTGAACTGGTATTCTGTTTCTATGTCTGTTCATTATCTGTAATACGTTGATTTTGTGTGCGTTTTAATAAGTGGCATTAGTTTAATTTAGCTAACGCCTTCATTCTGTCACACTTGTACATATAATGCATTCCCCATCCCTTTTTGTGCAGAAAACTCATTTTCACTGTGATAATTGAAGGGTTATCGACATAGCTTCTCTTTTGATAGAATGTGAAGACATAAAGTACCTTCATTATTCCAAAATAGGATGCCTGTTTCTTTCCATTTGACTTAAATCTATATCTTTCAAGCAAGAATCTGGAGTGGGACAAGGGAGACATTCACTTGTGGCTTCCTTTGGGATGTTAGAAGGAGGTAGCTTGTAACTTGGAGCTTTCTCAATAATGATAAATCATGACATCAGGATACACATAGCAGAAAAGAGAAGCAAATGTTTAGGCTTTGCAGGACTGGTCTGGGCTTTGAATTCAGTTTAAATCATAAAAGTGTCACAAGCTCTGCTAATGTTAAAATCTATACATAGTTCAAATTACTTTTATTAGTGTTAAAAAGTAACTTTTCAGGTGAAGGAAAGACAGGATAAAGAAGGTTCATTTTCCTTAAATTACATATAGTATTAGCGAGGTATGGTGGTACACGCCTATAATCTTAGCACTGGGGAGGCTGAGGCAGGAGGATCATTGTGAGTTCAAGACCAGCCTGGGCTATGAAGGGAGCTCAAGGCTAGGCTCAACTGCTCGGTGACATCCTGTCTCAAAAAGAGAATCTTAGGATTAGTAGCAAAGATCTCACATTAGGATCACACAAGGTTTTTTAAAAGATACTAATACTAATGCTAATCTCATTACAGATCCAGACAAACTAATTCTTTCTATGGGTCGGGTTTACTCAGGATTTTCAGCTGTTCCCAGAGTGATGTAAACCATAACCCTCAACAATATATAAAGAATTTAAATATTTCTCTCTCCAAGAAAAATAGAATCTAATATCCTGAATGTGCATGCAACCACAGTACTACTGGAAATGGTGCAAAATGAACAGGCAATCGATACAAAACTGATAATATATACATGTGTGCATGTACACACACACATATATATAGATACATGAATGTAACACGTATACATTTGTTTGTGGTATATAGAGCAGTGGCGTGCATTTACAAATCAAAATTTATAGTCTTTCAAAACAAAATACATACATTAACATTTTAAAGGTATTGCCATAAAAATATTGTCATTTATGATTTTTTTGAAAAATAAAATGTAGAACATTTCTGTATATTATAGAGGTTTTTGGTGTATTCCATAAAATTCACAAAAAATGGAAGATATTTGTCACTTGGAGAGAGTGTCTTTTAATCTATTTTAGTTAATATCAGAGCAAAGCACTTTACGATTTTGAGTGGGGCTAAATTGATCTTTGAATTGGATATGTGAATGATACAGTTTTTTCTAATACGGAAATTCTAAGAAGCAAATTCCTCTATTCTGTCTATGGAGCAGTGACTGCATAGATACTTAAAAAGCCAAAATGCCAGAAAAACAATTTAAGGAAACAAGCTAGCAAAGTATTTAGATATTTACTCTGATCTCTGAAACCAAGAATATAAGAGACAATAGGATTTTCTTATAGAATTCTCAAACCAATAGAGAAATCAAGTTGTTTTATTTCTTATTTTTCCCGTAAGCGATAATTTAAAACAGCATGGGCTTTCTGATAGATCTTCTTAATCTGAAACTCCCAAAAAAGGAGATAAAGATTATTGTCAGCCCGTTGATGCTGTGTGACTTTGCTTGAGCAGTCTTGGAGAGATTTATAAAAAACTACATCTTTCTTACCTAGCAGCAGGATTTTCTAAACCTGCATCATTTCCTATTTAGACTTTGGAAAATACTCCTTCTGTGTATTTTGCTAACAGATGATCTTAGGCGATTTTGTAGCTTAAACTCGAAAATAGCACAGGAAATCACTTTTTAAAATCCTTAAAAATACTTAATAGCAATCTAAATATTAAGCATCTATAATACTATACAAAAAACTGTCAGGCTTTCCTTTGTATGCTGATTTATTTTTGAGCAAACAATCATTTTATTGTGAATATTTTGATCAGTAATATTTCTCTTAATTCTTTGAGTAAGTTCGTATCTATTGAACTATGAAATCAAAATATAAATTTTAATGGTGTTAAATTCATAATTTCATTTATTAAATGTATTAATATTTCCTTTAATTTTCATTTTTAAAATATATTTAATGATTTGAAGTATATGTTGAAAGCGTTATATATAAAAATTGCACAGAAAGCTGTATAGACCTCTACCTGCATATATGTGCATATATAATGTATATATTTTAATCTATTCTGACACTCAGGGTCACCTATCCCTGTATGTTCTCCATTTGAAAATGCGTTTTCTTAAATTTTGGACTTCACAAATAATTTTCTACATTAAGCCCTCAATACAGTAAGGAACTCAAAATCCTCTCCTAGAAAAAAAATATGAAATTTGACAAGCATTTAAATGACAACAATGTCAGAACCCCAGAAACGGATCAGGGGTCCACAGCACCCCAGGCACGCTATCCTTGGAGATCTACTAAAGTACTGAACAGAAAGAGCTTTTGTAGTTCCTTCTCTCCCAGTATTTGCTAAGACAGGCTAAAAACAAATTTAAAAACAAAAACAAAAACAAAAACAAAAACGAAGCAACTTTGCCGGGAAATGGAGTTCACTTGATTTATAATGAAAAAGACCAAACAAAGCAAAGTGAAACTCCTTCACCAGTACAATAACAATCTCACTGGGCAGGGATGATACATCTATTGGATACATTATTAAGAAGGTTAACATGTCACTCAGGTAGGTTTAAACTGTAGCCAAGGTGGAAAATTCATCAGTGAGACCTTGAGGTAATTGAGTTGTCCATTTGTGCATGGCTCATTATGAACCTGAGTAAATATATAATGGTAATATAATGAAGCCTTAAAAGAAACAAAGGCAGAGGGAGACAAAAACAAAGGGACTCTGAATGCACAATGGAACAGACACAGATTATTTAAGAGAAGTCAAAAAACTTTGTAAGAATTTGAAACTTCAGTAAATCGATTGGCTGAACAATACACTAACAGCAGCAACCTTAAGAAAGCTAGGTCAAAAACAACCAGTGAACCAACTGACCAGCCAAAAAACCAAGTGGAAATATAAATGTTTACATACCTAAGGAGAAAACAACTCCATATGAGATGCAGGTAATTTACCAAAGAAATATGCTAACATGGAACAATAACATCTCATGAGATAAGATAAAAATCTATATTTGTGAAAATACATCACCTAAAAATCCAGTGTCTAAACATAATAAAATTAAAACATACAAGGAAATGTAAGACTGTAACCTGTAAACAGGTGGCCAAAAAAAAGCAATTAATAGCTACAGACTCAGAAGGATCAACGTCGTGGAACTTGGCTAACAAAGACTTTCAACCATGTTCAAATTTTAAATGTGAGTATTACAACAATGATGTAGGCAATAACGACCCTCACTGAAGGAAGAGAAAAGGGCAATGGGATAAGTGAAATAAAATATTGATGACAAGTGTTCAATGGCGGATGTGAGGAGGCAGAGGAGAGAAGCTGAATTCACAGAGAAAAGTTTTCTGGAATCCAGAGAAATGCCAGTGTAGAAACTTCACAGACACGTGTGGCCATGTAACGCATGCTAAACTATATGCAGTTAAGTGTTTAGCAGAGGCCCCAGAAGCTCAGGAGGGTCAGGAGGAGATCAAGGGGCTGAAACAAGTCATCACAATAATAACATAAAATGAGAAATAATAGCAAAAATCTTCCTAGGTGGGGTGAAATATGCAAACATTTCAGTCACGAAATTCTAGAAATCCAATATGAAAAACCATGGGAAAATCCATATCCGTACACATGATAGTCAGAGTTATGGCCAGATACCAAGATGGCCTTGGTAGCTTGAAGAGAAAATAATCTATCACATATCATGTTAACACTAATGTTAATCATTTGTAAGGCTATAATCATTCACAAACCACTGTATCAGTTTTTTAGCAGTTTAGCTATAAATTCAGTTGACAACTTAGCAGCTTCACTCCTGGGTATCTATTCCAGGAAGTGAAAATAAATGTTTGCACTTGTGCATGATCCTGTTGGTCAGAAAAGAGGATTGGTGCAGCACCTGCCTGGAAAGTGAAAGGTCTTGAGTTCAATTCCTGATGCCAAAAAGAAAAAGGAAGACTGGTAGAATACCTAGACTACATATGATTTCCAGTAAGGCTTTGGATGTCAGGCTGAGTGGAAGCTGCCAAAACAAAACTAGAAGAAATGAGGTGTCAAACAAGATGTCTGAAGGAATGCCATCAAACATGCCAACATGAACAGTGCATAATAAAAACCCTGTACACTCCACAGATTTTTAGCTACATGTATGTTTGTAATGCTCCCCAGAATTTAGTGGCACATCTGCACCTTAAAGAAGAAACCTCAAATTAACTTAATTAGTAATTTCCTACCATCACTGAAATATTCACTCAAGCAAAAATCAGTAGGAAATAAAATTTAAATACTTGAAAGACATGGTTTTGAGAGGATGTTTTCTATATTGAAATGTACGTGGTATCCCTCCAAAGACAAAAGGAAATACAGCATGACTATAGTGTGTCTATAGTCAAACTATAGTTTGTCTCTCTGCTCCATTAGAGTACATGTAAAATTATTCTTAAATATAATCGTCACAGTTATTCTCAAGATATGTTTGTTAAAACGCTCCATTTAAAACAACTGTGTCAAGTTTCAAATGGATAAAGTTCAGCTGGGTCTGCCTCCATGTTTTGAAGAAGCACCAAATGGTAAATTAGAAGAAACAGGTTCTATTTCATTCTGCTACTAATAAACCCTGCAAATGTAACTGAAACTCTCTAGGCAAAGTTTTCTGATTTTTACAAATGAGACATGAAGCATTATAATCTATAAGTCCTCCCAATAATGGAATTTTATGACCATAATATAAGCTATACACTACTTCAAATACTTTGTGAAGCAAAATAGAGCATATAATTAATTAGTCAATTAATTAAATCAGTCAATATTGTCAAAGAGATAACTGAAGTGACACTGACAAATACATAGCTTAACTAGAATGAATTGTTATTTATATTCAATTTATTACATGCATTAAAATATATTAAAGACATTAAGAGACAATGACATTTTGTGACATGATTCATAATATTCAGAGGATGAGATTTTAAATACAGAATGAAGAACCTATTTCGTTGAATGTGTGTGACATGAGAATTTGCACGGGTAATAGTTTAGATCTTTCTAAAAATATCTTCACTTTTATTGAGCAGTTGAAAAAATATATTTAAAATTGACATTATTCAGTAAGTAACTTTGAAAACATGCCAGGCTCCTTTTCAAGCAAGTCTAAATAAGTGTGTTTCAGCATTGCCACTGAAACAAGAAAATCACCAAAAGAGGTTACAAATGTGGGCCGAAGCAATTGAGGCCATAACTACTTTACTATGTTCCAAACCATGAAATACAAATGGAGTCAATCTAATGAGGAAACAATTGGATTACTCGGAGAAAGCTCCTGAAAACGAAGTCATTAAGTCAGGTAAAAAATAATAAAGGGCTGCTCTTGTTCTTACTAAGACACGAAAAAGCAATTATGCAAAGAGATACTTAAACCCTGTGCTGCTAAGAATATAGTCCTAATCTTTCTTAATACCCCGTTCTTTCAAGTACCACTTTTGCAGTATTTCCTTCATTTTAAATTCTCTTTAGAAATACCCCTCATATTCACTACCACGTACCATTTATTGAATATATTTCTCTGGTCACTGCAAAACTTTAGAGTACTCCTTTCACTACATAGAAATTTGTACATGTCTTTTCATAGTAATTACCTCGATTTTCATGTATCTTTTTAATTATTCTTTTTCATACTTTTTGTAACGAGTGATACGTTGTGTGAACTTGGGGAGTCCAGAGGTTTGGCTGAGTGACTCAACAGGAAGCCAGGGTGCTTGCTTTGTGCACATCCTGAGCCTGGGGAAGAGGAGGGCATGGAGACTGTGGGAGTGCTACGTGCTCCTTGGGTGGGGGTGGGCTGTTCACCATGTAAAGGAGGGAAAGAGGCTGCTTTGTTGCCATTCCTCCCTTTTTCTGGTTGTTTTTGCTGCACTCTCTACCACCAGGAATGTTTGCCTTCTGCCATGTGCCACTCTGCCCCTCAGCCAGCCAAGTATGGATTGAAATCTCCACAAAATGTAAGCTAAATAAACCTTACCTTCCTTCATTTTGGGCATTGGGTATTTTGTCTCAGCAAGGAGAAAAAAAGTAACCAAGACAGACTTTGGTACCAGAGGAGTGGGTCATTGTTGTTAGTATACCTGACCATGTGATGCAAGAAACTTTGGAAATGGCTTATGGGAAGAGTTTGGAAAGGTTCGAAGATGTTGCCTGAAAGAGATGCATTAGAACAACTTTGGCTGTTTTGTCTGGGAGATTCTGGTCAGAGCTCAGAAGACCAGAAGGCTGATAGAAATCCTGCCCGTAAAGAGCATGTTCAGGATGTTTGTGCTGGGAGGAAGGACTGCATTGGTTGTTGGACTCCAGATGATGTATATTATAGCTTGGTAGAAAGTTTGTCTGCATTTTGCTCATGTCCAGAGACTTTGCCTAAGACTGAGATTAAGGGTGGCAGTGAACTGATTAATCTGGCAAAGAAATTTCAAGGCAGTTTAATGTTGGAGAAGTGGCATGGCTATTGTTGGGGGCTTTTAGCCAGATTTATATTGAGAATCAAAAGCAAAGAGCCCAGGAGGATGATTTAAAATGTGAGTTTGACCAGAAAGGAAGCTTCAGTAAAGCTGTGGACTGCAAAGATAAGGCTGAGGAGATCTCTATTGCTATGAAGGAACAAGAGAATAGAAAAGATGGCCCGAGGGCCTCACAAGAAGCAAGCCTCCAATTTTTGCAGCCTCAAAACTGGAAAGGTGAAAGACCTTGCCTTGAGAAGGAAGCCAAAGAGTGCCATGTTCCAGAATGTTGGCAGTGTAGAGAATTTGCTCCTCAGAATTCGATTCAGAGTGCCCAGCAATCCAGGCCCTCAAACCCCATGGCCAAGAAGAGAGAGGAAAGTTTGGCTACTGCTCCAGGTGGCCAGAGACCTTCGCATCATCCATGTGGCCCTGGCTTTGGGTACATGGAGAATCTAAGAGTTCTGAGGTTAAAGAGGTTTCCACCCAGATTTCAGAAGGCTGGGGAGGCCAGGCAGTGTTCCCTGAGAGGGCAGTGTGTGAAGCTGTGATTGTGAGGCAAAAGGTGCACTGGAGAACTCAGAAGTTGAGAAAAGACAGGACCATGCATCATCTGAGGAAAGCTGCAAGGAGAGAGCAAAGTGGGCCTAAAGAGAAGCTGTGGAGGCTGTAACCAAGAGAAGCACCATAGGAGTGGACTCATGGAAGCCCTTTGGAGCTCACAACGTGCCATAGGTTGCTTCAGATGCTGGATGTGGAATTATAGGGCATAATGTTAGCCCTGCTGGATTTTGGACTTGCTTTGGTCCTAGTGCTCTATAATCCCCTGTTGGTACCTTTTGGAATGTTAATGTTTATTTTGTGACATTGACATGTTGGAAGTCACTTGTGCAGGGACTTGTAACTAAAGAGTTTGCTTTAGATCTCAGAGGAGACTTCGGACTTGGGCTCTTCTTCAATGCTGAAACTGTGGACTTTGGCAACTTTTGCAGATGGACTAAATGCCTTTTGCATAAAAGGTTGTACATGAGTATTTAGGATGTGAAATATTATGGTTCTAATGTAATATAATATTTTTGTATCTGGAAACTGGTTTAAAGAAATATGGTCTGGTTGCCAAGTTGACAAGGGGTGGATTGTTACGGTTGATACATTGTGTCAACTTGGGGAGTCTAGAGGTTTGGCTGAGTGACTCAGCAGGAAGCCATTGTGCTTACTTTGTACACATCCTGAGCCTGTGGAAGAGGAGGGCAAGGACACTGTGTAAGAGCTACACACCCCCTGGGTGAGTGTAGCCTGTTTACAATGTAAGGGAGGGAAAGAGGCTGCTTGCTGCCATTCCTCCTTTTTGCTGGTTGCTCTTGCTGTGCTCTGCTGCCCTGAAGGTTTGCTGTCTGCCATGCACCACTCTGCCTCAGAACCAGCCAACTATGGACCGAAATCTCCACAGACTGTAAGCCAAATAAACCTTTCCTTCCTTAATTTTGATCATTGGGTATTTTGTCACAGCAATGAGAAAAAAAGTAACCAATATACTTTTGTATAGGAGATTAGGAACACAGAGATTAAGAATGACTTTTGGAGAGTTGCAAAGAGGGTCTCAGAGAGTTCCATTTACTCTCATTTCTTGTTAATGTCTAATCTTTGTCATCCATCATTATATCTGACAAAAAGTAACTAAAACCTTAGTATTTAGGAACTTCCCCAAATAAAATTAACCAAATATGCATTAAGTAAATGAAACTGAGAAATCAAAAGTGTTAGCTGAATTAGAATTATACAGATGAGCGTGCAGCAAATAAAGATATCTGAAACTATGTATAGTCTTCTAATTGAGTGGCCAGTACTATACATGCAGTACTAAATCAGTGAGGGCAACCTTTCAGTGCTTTCAATGGTAACTAACAGGCCACCACTGCATGCACGGTATAGGTATAGCAGCTCTGTGCTATCTGGAGAAAGCACGTGAGGGGAGGGAAGACTATGCT
Organism: Dinomys branickii; assembly: GCA_004027595.1. NCBI lineage: Eukaryota > Metazoa > Chordata > Mammalia > Rodentia > Dinomyidae > Dinomys > Dinomys branickii. Next base: position 33,000 of record PVLD010008545.1, read on the forward strand.
GAACTACAGTACATTTATGACTCTACAGAGAGTTTGTTATCTGCAATTAAAACTTGAAAAGTAAATAATTTGCATAAAACACAGGTTTAGTTTTATGAAAATTAAATAATATATATATATATATATATATATATATACACACACACACACACACACAAATCAATGGATTTCATTAACTTTGCCCTGAAATCTTGCTTACTTCAGTGATCATTTAATTCTTTTCTGAAGATTTAAGTTTCTCTCACTTGGCAAGGTATACCTTATTGCCTTATTATACATTTTGCAGTAAGTTATTCAAAAAATATTAAAAAGATATTTACAGTGCAAAATAGGGTTTACTAAGGAGCCAGGCATGGTGACACATGCCCGTAATCCCAGCACTCAAGTTTGAGGCAGGATGATCACTGAATTTGAGGCCAACTTGGTCTGTATAAGCAAGTTCATGGTCGGTTGGAACTATATAATGAGACTGTCTTAAAAGAAAGAAAAGGTGTAATGTGGAAAAATGATTATTCTTTGTTGAACGGGAAAACAAATATGCCATTAACACTATCAAACCCTCTTACTTAGATATCATTTCTAGTATGTCTTATATATTAAAAATAATGGTCTCTTATTTTAAAAGCTCAATTCAAAAGTCCTGTTTTGTACAATGAAATGTTTCTGTTCTGGCTAATGGCTACTTCATATAGTTTCAATTAGTATTCAGAATTATTAAAATATTCTTCTCATAGTTTAGCTTTTTACAAAAGCCTGTATAACTGAAGAATTGGGACCCAAACTTAGTTAAATGCTCTTGGCTGAGGCAAAATACCCAAACGCACAAGCTAAAGCAGGAAAGGCTTGTCTCAGATCTCCATTTTTAAAGGTGTCAGTTAATAGTTAGTTGGCTCCAAGGCAGGGTGGCATGGCAGAGGGTATCACAGATGACAAACAGCTCATGGTACAGCAGGTAGCATCAGCTAGAAGCAAGCTGTCCTTATTCTTTTATCCTATCCAGCGTACAAGCAATTTGGGTGTTTCACCCACATTGAGGGTAGTGAGTCTGTCTTCAGTAAATGCATTCAACCTCACCCATAGCTGTGCTAACTACAATCTGTAGGATAATTTATTACCAAACCCTGTTGATCCCACACACACGCTCAATACAGCCAGCTCTGAAATGCTTCATTTATCAGTGCTAGACACTTTGGGGGGAACATCTAGATACAAGCCATGATACAGACTGTAGAGCCAAAACTTACAGTTTCAAAGTAGTTTCCGGTATAGTGATTTAAAAGAACTGCTCCATGTGCTCAACATTCTCCCACAGTTCTTAAAGCAATAATGTTATATGCAGTACCTCGCTAGTATCTGGCACTGAGCAATTACTAAAAGGGACTTGCTATTATTACTTCTCTGATTTAAAATTCATGTTAATGAAAATATGTTTATTTAAACTTTTACCATGAAAAACTAAGCATTAGCAATAAGCTGACATTTGAAAATTCTAACAGGAAAATTAAAAGAAAAACAAGATAGGCACATGATAAGTCACTTTCAAGCATTAGAAGCCTAGAAAGATTAAAACAATAAATTAAAATTTAAGGACATTATAAGAATGCTATTAAAGATGCAGGATTGCAAAGGTAAAAATGTAACTAATTAAATAAAAGAATAATGACTAGAAGGAGGGCAAGTAATCAGAAGACTGTTACAATCCAGAGAAACATGAAAGTTTCAAAAGTAGAAAAATGATAGGTCAAGAAGACGTATACATAAAGGGAGATAGAGTAAGAAGACAAGATGTTTTTCCTTTTTCTATTCAAATTGCACTTGTAAAGAAAGAAGCAGAAACCTTGTAATAAAATATAAAAGGAAGAGTAAGATAGAACATGCAACATAATTTACGTAGCAAGAACAAAGGTCATTTTAATGTAGAAAACATGTATAGAAAAATGACATTTAAGACAAAAACAGATAAAAGCTATACAGCCCTGCTGAAATACAAAGACATAAGAAAGTAGTTTTTAAAAATATTACTACAAAAATAATTCAAACAAATGTAGACCAAGAAATGTAGACCAGACCTCTATTTTTTCAGCAGTTTTTTGTAAGCAGTTATACTCCAGAAAACACTAACTTATTAATTATTGTAGATGTAATAGTAAAGATGAATTTTTTGTACATTTTATCAGAGCATAATGGAGAAGTGCCACATATGGCACCCCTTACTTTGTACTGTAAATTTTTACTTTAATGTAATAGTAGCCAGCCATGTATCTCAGTACCTTTTTCTGAGGGATACAGGAAGTAATTTTTCTGTTTACCCACTTGATACAGTGAAATGTGTGGTATGTGCATGTGTGCAAAAGTTTGAACCCAGGACCTACACCCATGGGATGCTCTATGGAACACTTTTTGCATATGTTACTGAGTATCACAGAGGGGATAAAATACCACATCAATGAATTTGCTATAGAATTCTCATGATCGGTGCAGGAATGTAAAAGACTTATTGAAAAGTGATGATTCAAAATATAGCACAAAAATATATTCCCCTATAGATGTAAAGAATTATTATGTTTTAAATTCAGACATTTATTCTGGATTTTAACCATCAGGTTCTTGTTTGTATAGTAATGATGAATGATGTGAACAGACTTGTTGCTCCCATCTCTAAAAAGAATCAGGATATTACATTAAACAGTTGATTTTATAGCTTCTAACTGATGTTATATTTGCTAACAAACCAGAGCTGAACCAGCACAGGTACTGTACATAGGAACAAAGCAGAAATTCCAAATGAAATACTGCAATTTCAAAACAGAGAATTGCATAGTACAATATTTGAATTTTAGAAAGATTTACACTGACTTTTGCATATGGCAAAGAAAAACAAGATGGTACTGTTGAAATCAGCACTGCACCAACATAGAAATATTCACAGAAAAATCTAGACAAAATGGAAGCCCAAAATGTAAACTTTCTACCCCCAAGTCAAAGGCAGAATAGACGCAGCTCTTTAGTTGTGGAGCAACTATGATGTCACTTGAAATGCAAAGAACTGACCACTGGTTGAGTGTTACTTGGTCCTAAATATTTGTAATATAGTTTGAGTTTAGAAGAAAATAGCACTTGAAAAATAAGTGTAAAACACCTTGGAGAAATGTATTTAGAGGATTGGGAATGGAACTAGATCATTTATAGCAGAGGAAAAATTATGCAAAAAAATTGTGTGGACCATGTTGGTGCGCTGACAGATAAATAGCCAGGTGCAGCCTCCCACAAACCTACTAGGACAACAGGAAAATTTTAAAAATTGTTTAGTTTAGCTTTAAAAATGTTCAATGTGAACTTAAAACTATTTTTGTTATTTTTGCCCACAACGGAAACATTGTGATGATTTTATTTTGCATTTGTCCCAACTGAAGTACCTAAAACAAATCCAAGACAGTAAGAAGAGAATAGAAAGAAAGAGATACATTTATCCGGAGTTAATTATGATGAAAGCATCTGAGGACTCCTAATTTATCCTTACAACACCATTAGAAATGTATCATACAGGGCCATAAATGGTGTCTTGTGTCATAATCTAAATTTGTGGGAGATGGAGAGAGGGGGATTGTAAATTCAAGGAAAGTTTGGGCTATAGAGATCCTAACTAAGAGAGAGAGAGAGAGAGAGGAGAGAAACAGAGAGAAATGCATCATTTTCGGAGCCAACATACTTTCATACATTTTACATTTAACCAACAACATTAACTTATCTGTCTAATTTAGCTGTAACTCTGGAAGTTATGACTGTGAAATTGTATAGTTAATTGATGCACACTAACAATTTGCAATATTTTAACATTTACCTATCTGTGCCAATCAACCCAAAACTGATAGATGTTAAATACAGAGCAATTCTGCATTATGCCTGCCTTGCACTCCTGCCTTAAAATCAGCAGTCCAAGTCATAACTGTTTGTTAACATTCTCCAATCTGCCAATTTTTTCTGAGTTATTTTTTCTATCATTCTGTAGGAGTAATCAAATTTAGCTTTGCATGATCAGAAAGCCTGTTCCTAATCATTTTGTAAAGTCAACATTCACAAAAAACCATGCTGTATTTGAAAAAGCAAATTAAACTTTAGAGATGGTAAATTATATTTCTTTTTCTCCCCAGTTCATAGTATCTATTGTATGTTTCTTTTTTAAAAATTATTTTAAAAATAAAAGCAAACTTTATTAACAGACAGACAACAATTTATAAAGTAGCATAAGAGCAATACAAGCAATACAGAGCTATAAAAAAAATAGTAGGAAATTATCAATGGTTGTGGTATTACATATTGATATCTTCAAAGTTTCTCAGGAGAACAAATAGAGGCATGCAAGGCTGATCAAATAATTAATCATTACCTGTTCCTTTTAGTAAAGCAATAGAAGTCTTTAGTTCAACTGTTAGCTATCCTGTATATGCATACATAAACTTCCCTTCATACATACATAATTTCCCTTTCTTTACTTTGTCTTTTCATACACCCCAGTTGCTCTTTACTTTTGAGCATGTTCCTTTCATTTCACAATGTCTGTCCTACCTCCTAATTTTTATTCACTCTTTCAGGTTCTATAACTAGTGAGATGATACGTTGCTTACACGTGGAGGTATTGTTTATTTTACTTATGAGTATGGTCTCCAGTTGTGAAGACTTATCTGTAAAAGAGGACATTAAAAAGATCATGGCATAAATTAATACCATTGAGATGAAGAAAACCATACAAAAAATAAATGAATCAAAGAGGTGCTTTTTGATAGAAAAAATAAAATTTATAAACCCCCAGCCATCCTTATCAAAAAAAGAAAGGAGTGAACTCAAATTCATGGAATAAGGAATGAAAAGGATGAAGTCACTACAGATCCTACAGAAATTCAAAAGATCATCACTACCTACTTTGAAAATCTTTACTTCGATAGGATAGAAAACTCAGAAGAAACAGACAGATTCTTAGAAAGTTGCAAATTACCAAGGTAAAATAAATAAGATATAAAAATTATAAACAACCCAATATCAATAAAAGAGATTAAAAATATGATTAAAAACTTAGAGACAAAGAAAAGCCCAGGCGCTGATAGATTCACAGCAGAATTTTACAAGATATTCAGGGAAGATGTAATACTAACACTCCTCAAACTGTTCAATGAAATTGAAAAGGAAATAATTCTCCCTAACTAATTTCTGGAGGAAAATATTGTACTGATACAAAAACCAGAGAGAGACCCAATCATAAAAAAGAACTACAGACCAAGCTCCCTAATGAATATAGATGCAAAGATACTCAATAAAATATTAACAAATAGAATGCAGCAAATCATGAAGAAAATCATAAACCATGATCAAGTTGAATTCATTCCAGGAATGGAAGAATGGTTCAATATTCACAAATCAATTAATATTATACACCATATCAGAAGAGCCAAAGACAAAAACCACACAATCATCTCAATAGATGCAGAAAAAGCTTTCAACAAAGTCCAACATGCATTCATGATAAAAACCCTACATAAAGTAGGAAAATATGGTCTTTATCTCAATCTGATCAAAGCCATTTATGACAAACCAACGGCCAACATCATACTAAATGTACAAAAGCTGAAAGCTTTTACTTTAAAATCAGGAACAAAACAAAGATGTCCACTGTCACCACTCCTATTCAACATAGTTCTGGAAGCATTAGCCAGAGCAATTAGATGAGAAAGAGAAACAAAAGGAATAAATATAGGATGGAAGAAGTGAAATTGTAACTATTTGCAGATGGCATGATACTTTACATGGAAGACCCCCAAAACTTCACAAGAAGACTCCTTCAATTAATTGACAAATTCAGCAATATATCTGGATACAAAGTCAAAACCCCAATATCAATAGCATTCCTATACACAAACAACAAACAGACTGAGAGAGAATTTAAGGAAGCCATACCTTTCACAGGAGCATTCAAGAAATTGAAATATTTAGGAATCAATCTAACAAAATAAATGATAGATCTATTTAATGAAAACTACAGTACTCTGAAAAAGAAATGGAAGAGGATTTCAATACATGGAAAAACATTCCTTGCTCATGAATAGGAAGAACTAACATTTGAAAATGGCCATACTACCAAAATTGGTGTACAGAGTCAATGTAATTCCCATTAAACTATCATTGCCATGTCTCATAGATATAGAAAAAGCATTTCTTAAATTCATCTGGATCCAGAAGAGACCCAGAGTAGCAAATGCAATCTTGGGCAACAAAGACAAGTCAGGTGGAATCACAATCCCTGACCTGAAATTGTACTACAAAGCTACTGTAATAATATCACATAGTAGTGGCTAAAAAATGGACCAGAGGATCAGTGGAACAGACTGGAAGATGCGGCCACAACCACAAATGCACTCAGCCACCTAATCTTTGACAAAAGAGCCAAACAAACTCACTGGAAGAAAGACAGCCTCTTTAATAAATGGTGCTTTAAAAATTGGCTTCCCACCTGAAAATAGACACAAAATTATCATCATGGACCAAACTCAAGTCAAAATGGATCACAGATCTCAATATTAAAACATAAACACTAAATCTATTGGAAAAGAAAGTTGGTAAAAATCTTGGCGACATAGTGGTAGGCAGAGAGTGCATCAACCAAAACCAAAGTCCACGGGGAATACTTCAAAGAATCAAAAACTGGGATCTCATCCTACTGAAGAGTTTCTGTGCATCTAAAACATCACCAGCAGAGTAAAAAGAAAACCCACAAGGTGGGAAAAAAATTAAGGTGGTTGTCCCTCAGATAAAGGTCTTCTATCTAGAACTTGTAAAAAAAATTCAGAAAACATCATCCCCCCCAAATTCAAACACCCAATCAAAAAATGGGCACCTGAGATGAACACACACTTCTCAGATAAAGAAATACAAATGGCAAATAAATACATGAGAAAATGTCCAACATCATTAGTTATTCAAGAAATGCAAATTAAAACAATACTAAGATTTCATCTAATCCCAGTGAGAATGGCTAACATTAAGAAATCAACCAATAACAAATGATGGCGATGCTGTGGAGAAATAAGAACTCTTCTCCACTGCTGGTAGGAATGCAGACTGGAGAAACCACTGTGGAAATTGGTTTGGAGATTTCTCCACAAACCAGCATAGAGGTCCCATTCAACCCACCTATTCCCCTTCTGGGTATTTTCTCAGAAGAACTGAAAACATCATATCACAGTGATATATGAGCACCCATGTTTATAGTAGTGCCATTTGTAATTGCTAAAGTGTGGAAGCAACCCACATGTCCATCCACTGAGGATTTGATTTTAAAAATGTGGTACTTCTATATAGTGGAATATTACTCAGCTATAAAGAAAGATAAACTCGTGGCTTTTACAGATTGTATTTCTTATGGTAATAGAACAAGGAATCATTTACTTTTTTAAAAATTCCACTACTATTAAGTGAAATTTCCTGATTATTTTTTATAAAATATCAACAATTATATTACTTCAAGCAAGAAATTCAACTTTATTTTAGTGTAAATAGCATTACTATGATAAATGGTTATGTAAGTATGTACAGTTATTGTTTTTCTAACTACTCACCTTGAGCCCCTAGAATTATCATGTAAAATTTTATTTCAAATCCGTCATAAATTTCTTACTTTGAAGGCCTATTGCAAAGTCATTCTTACCATTTTATTTAAGATAAACTAATGATTACTTATTAGCTAGGATAAAAACTTATTTTTCTTTTACATAAAGTTTAGTTATCATTATATTTAAAGGCTTTCTCATAATATTTCTCATATATTACATGCCTAACCATTAAAAAATAATCTTATCATCTCAGATCAAAACTGATACTTTGAGAGTGTGAAAAGTTTGCACAAACTCCATCAGAAAGGAAATAGCAGATGTGGTAGTAAAGCCCAGTTCCTCTTGCTGCACGCGGCGCCCCGCAGGGGAATCCCTCTCAAGTACCCTACCTTTGCTGTCGTTCTGCCATCTCTTTGCCCCCCTGGTGTCTGATGAGTCAATGTTTTCCTTAGCAACAGTGGCTAGACTTAATTGCAAACTTGATCACACAACAAAAATTATACTACTTCTCTTGATAATATCCACATTCTACTTAAGCATTTTAAAACTTGTAGTCTTAGGAAAAATATAAATTTGTAATTTTAATGTTTAAACCTCTGTATAATTTAATATCTACTAAATTCTACAAGTTTACCTTGGATCATATGTTAAAAAATTTAGACCTTCACTTAGGAACTTCAAGAGCATTTTCTTCTCCATTTATTACAGTTGTCTCACCCATCTTTTGTAGGTGCTTTTTCATTTTCTATAGCTCTATATGTGTCCACTCAAATTTTATTTGTGGTGATTTTTCTTGTTTACTTACTTCATCACTTTAAAAAATCACTTTATTGAATTATTTACAATCTGTAATAAATGGATACATCCCTGCTCTAAAACTAAAGCTGCAAATAATGTGTATGAATCTGGAGTAAAATATAAAAATTCCTATTCACCCTCCCTATAGTCCTTCATTATTTTTGAGTTTAACAAATTTAATCAAATGATGGGTATTTTTGCAATTCACTTTCAGCTTTCTTTTTGTACCTAAATGTACATATGCTCAGCATATGCTTTAAACATACTTCAAATTATGAGAAATGTAAAGCCATTATTTTGATAATATATCAACCGGATATAAGATTCTGTACCTTACTGCTTTTGATGACTGCTGCAAGGTTCACATTGGAATGGGGAGGTTCTCCAGGTATTTTAAAGACTGCATCATTGTTAGAACTAATGAATTTGTGGTGGTTGTTGCTGGGTGGTTGCCTTATTTTCTACTACCAAAAAATTATTCCGTTTTAGACATACTAATTATAGTTTATCTTTTTTTTTTTTTTTTTTGGTACCGGGAATCAAACTCGTGACCTCCAGCTTGCCAGGCAAGCACCTATGCCACTGAGCTATATCCCCAGCCCCTAATTATAGTTTAGACACAGGCTTACACATACATAAAAATACAATTTTCTCATACAAGAATACTCTTAATTTAATACATCCTCAATTGTTCATATACCAATACTAAAATATCTTTTTTTGAGACAGGTTCATGCTATGCAGTACAGGCTGGTTTTGAGCTCTCTTTGTAGTCCAGGCTGGTTTTGAACTCACAATGATCCTCCTGCCTCATCCTCCCGAGGTCTGGGATTATAGGAGGTGCACCACCGTGCCCCCTATTAAAATATTCTTGAAGTTTGGCTAAAATGAAGAACTCATACAGAGATTGGAATTCAGGAGAGAAGGCCTTAGTGTTTATTTGTTAATTGGACTTATATTCTCAATCAAAATTAATATTTGAGTGTATGATGAAAAAGTAATGTCTCAAAGTATTTTTTCACTGAGAATTCAGGAAATCAATTCTTTTGAATAGAATAATATAGTGTGTAAGTGTCCCTATATCTTTCTTATATTCGGCTGTTACTATAGTTCTTGCTGACTTAGGCAGAACAACTTTTCAGGTACTAGGTTGGTCAGTTTATTGCTACAAGATTTTTATTAGCATGGTTTTACAGGTTTTAAGAAAAAATAAACAATTTTCTACTCTTGATTATTTGGCCAGATACCGGCAGAAATCAACTTTTACCTTCTGTTCCTATTCTATAATTTATTTAACAATAGGAATATTTTTGTAGTGAAAAGAAGAAAGAAAATATCCTTAGTCTCTTGTGTCCATCTTTTATTGTTGGTTTTACTTATCATAAAAATTGGAGAGTAGATTGTTCATTCATTAAGACACATCTAGTAATTCAGACCTTGGATATTGCAATATTTACTATGCCATAACCCAGTATAACTATTAGAAATTTCCCAGGGATTTATCTCCAAATACTTTAGAAATGTTACACTGATTGTAGTCGATTGAGATATATGTAGACATTAGGGGGATAATGGAATAAAAAAGGCATTAAAAGTTTATATGTAAATATATGCAGGCATAAGAACAAAAGCGATGTGGAAATATAAAAAGAAATCAGAAACTTTGAGGGCTGAAATGTTTTTATATGAAATGCACAATTCATTAAATAGGATTTAAAGTACATGAAATATTAATGAAAAATAATAAAACATACTCAAACTTAAGTATACTCAAACACTGAAAAATGTGCAGAGATATATTTTCAGTTGGTAGCAAAGTTATATTGTGGTTGCATTATGGTACTTACAGATAAACAGGAAAACATAAAATTTGTGTGGATATAGTAACCCTTTCAGTAAGAAAGCTTAAGACCAATTATCAGTTATAAATGAAAAGTAATAAATTGAATTTCTTTTTTTCAATATTTGATGGAATTTCTTAACAATAGACTATTCTTATTGTCAAAAATTTCAGCGTAAAATGTAAGCGGATAATCATGCATGAGAATATCTTCCAAATGTATGTCTTATAAAGTTCCTGTTCACAATATATATATAAAACTCTTACAATACAGTAAGGAAAATCTACCAGTTTTTCTGCGTGACCATGGCTGTTGAGTTATTCAGCTGAAGAAAATGTACAAATGACCAATAAGTAAGAATAAAGACAGTGAAAATACTTATTTATCAAGAAGTAGTGTTTTTAAAACCACAATGAGTTTCCTCTAATATACTAGAAAAGCCAAAACTGAATGTGCTTGTATTACTAATATTTGCAAGAGTGTTGGAGCAGCCGTAAGGCTCTCAGTTCTCTTCTAGGAAGCACAAATGAAACAACACCTTATGATAAATAACTTGGCAGCTTCTTATGAAATTAACATGCGCATATTATATGACCTAGAAACTCCACTTGTCATGTTTCAGTGAAAGTAAAACATATGTAATTATACAATTTTTTTTTTTTTTTTTTTGGCTGTACTGGGGATCGAACTCAGGACCCTGCGCCTGCTAGGCAGGGGCTTATTCCACTGAGCTATATCCCCAGCCCTAGAAACTTTTATAAAAATATTGTAACAGCTTTGTTCACAATAAAAAAGAATTGAAACCACTATTAATGCCCATCAACAAGTAAATGTGTACTCTAGTTTTGGCATATTCATAGACTACAACAAAGAAATAAATCAATTATTGTCAGCACAAAAGGTTCTTTAAACATGTTGAGCAAAATATTAGTGAGTTGCAAAATTATACCAAATAAATGACCCAGGCAATCTTAACTTCTTTAATAAGCAATAATAGTCTATGGTAACAGAATTCAGGGCCCACTTGCAGGTTGAAGGGTAATGAGAAAATTCTTTGGTATGATTGCAATATTTGATATGCTTTATGCTGGAGAAATGTTTGTATGTGTGTGTACTTTTGTCAAACTCACCAAACCGCATAGATAGTGGATATATTCTATCATATATTGGAATAATTTTAAAAAGTAGTGTAATTTTTGTTTTCCATGTAGTATGAAATCTACTCTGTTATGTACAAGAATGATCTGACACCAGATGATTAATATCCTGACTAAGAGAAGGAATTCTGTAAGAAACTAGTCACTTGAAATTACCTAAGTAACTTTAAAATATAATGATGTCATAGTCTTCCAATTATTCTCACCTAATTTGTCTGTGTGGGAGATCCAAGTTTCTCCAAACAATTCTAATGACAAAGTAGTTTTTAGATCAACTAGTAAAAATACTATTAGTGTTATAATTAAAGTACGTGTTTTAAAACATATGCTTGAAATATTCATTTTTCTCTGTGTAGCATATTTTCTATGACTAATAATTATATATAAAAGTATAATATTTCCTATTTTTAAAGCAACATTTTTATTCTCATAAACCTTATATGACTTTTGATTTATATTTCAAAAAACACAGTCAATATATATCTTTATTCTCTCTTTTTTGTTGTTTTGCAGTACTAGGGATCAAACTCAGGAGCTTGCATTTGCCAGGCAGGCACTTATTCCACTGAGCTATACCCCCAGCCCCTTTTATTCTCTTTAAAATAAAAAGTTAAAAAAGTACTACCTATTTTAATAAGTTTAAGTTGTGTTTCTAAATTTCTATACTTTTTAATATTTCTGAAATAATTCTTGGTTCTCTTCATTTTATGTGTGATTGAAAGCTACAAAGGTCTCATGTTATTTTTCTTTTGCTTTCATGAAGTTGCATTTATTTTTTCCTTCTAGTTTTCTTTAGAAGTGTTAGTGTGATTTTTACTTCATTCGTGAAGTCTAGTTTGAAGAGTTGCTTCCAGAAAGAGAAAAGGGTACAAGTTATTTTACCTCTTTCAATGAATCTAAGAAGTTTTCTGTTTGGAACAGAAGACATATCCTATATAGATAGATAGACAGACGGACAGACAGACAGATCGACACATGCATCCATACATACATAGAGACAGATTTATTCAATTGATAAATGATTGAGCTTATTTATGCAAATATTTTATCTTAAAACACAATTTTCCAGGAGCCCAAGTATCTATTCCAGAAAAACCATTACAAAATGAGGAAACAACATTTTTAAAGGGCTGATTAGAGAACCTCCCCACAGGTTTAAACTTCTGATTATTTAATCATGTTTTTAGAATAGACCATCTTGTCACAATAAATTATTCTCTATTATTACGTACATTTGGTAAAATACTACCGCAAATGCAGGTCTCACACACAACTTTAAATTTCTTTGATGCCGAAGACTAAAAGGGCAGGGAGAAAATGAGGTAAAGAAACAGAATTAAGATCACATGCAAAGTGTGATGTGGGAAGTTTAAAGTTGTATGATTAATCCCTCAGTATAAATCAGATATTCTGTAGACTTATTTTCATATGGTAGCATTTCTGATGTAAATAGTTTACCATAATAAATGTCAGATAACATCAGGTCTGTGTGGGTGGGAGTTACACTTGCGTCTAAAATGAGGTCTGTCTCTTAAATGAGGGACATTGAGCGATGCCGTATGTTGTTTGCTTTTGAATAAGTAGTTCCATCTGTTTAACTAGTTGTCAATTTCATCCAAATATGTATGATGATTTGTGAAGATTAAGCAATGTGATAAATACCTTCCTTCCAATGTATGATAGCTTCCAAGCCGTTGAATTCACAAAGTAGTTAATGCAAAGTGATATAAGGACACAAGTAAAATATATGTGGGAATAGAAAAATGGAGTCCAAATACTGGAATATAAAATTCTACATCACTAATCAAGCCAAATATTTACTGTAGTCAGAGTTGGCTATTTCTGTAGTGGGTTCAATGAAAAGTGAAAATAAGGGGCCTCTTGTTCAAAATTTATGAATAATTTTAGTTTTTAAATATCAGAGTATTAAACAAAGATCAAGGTATTTATTTGTCTGGTTCTTTGTGTGGCTATTTAAATCATATGTCCATGAATGTAGACTTGACTGTAGGTACATCTGTACCTCGATATGCCAGTAAATAATATTGTACCCCTTTCCCTCTTTTAAATTTTTTTTGAAAATTTGATAAATGGTCCACATTTTTTGCAGAGTATGATACCATTCTGCATCTTTAAGTGTTAAACAGGATGAGAACTGAGGATAGGAAAAAAAGGCAGTTGAGAAAAGATAAGGAAAATAAGAATTCAAAATTGTACGTTCAAGGAGACAGGCAATTCAGGACATGAAAGTTACTCAAAAATTTCCACATCTGTGCTTTGTATGCTTGTTTGTGCTTCTTTTCCTCTAGGCCAAACACACTCAAAATCCTCTATGGATACTGTTAAGTCCATAAATTGTATAAAGGAGTAAAGCAAAGGAGAAAACCCTGATCTTAAGGTAAATGAACAAATGAACACAGTTCAAAGAGTGTTCATAAGTAAAACATGAGATAACTCATCTTTAGAAAAATGTAGCAGTAACAGCCTCCTATAAAATGGGCCCTTAGCCTTCTGTCAGCTGTTCTCTTTTCCCTAAACCAAGACCCAAGACTGAACTTTTTATAGATTCCCAAGTTCCACAAATTCACACTACCAAGACACAGAACTATTCCCAGCTCCACACTATAACATATCTCTCTGCAAGGCCCACACCTACTTTCTTTGAGTCTGTACTTTAAATTTTGCCTTATTAAACTTATTTATGACTACTCAAAAAAGCAGTGCTAAGCAGAACATTGATGGGATTTCAAAATCATAAAGGGTTTGACATTAGGTTCTGCTAGTCCAGAGCATAATGTAGCAATGCTCAGAAATTCTGTTCATTTTCATTCCAGAAAATGAGAGATATACTTTAGAGTTTGGATGAAAAATTTAACATGATCATTACTTTAGTTTTGGGCATTTTCTAATTTTTCCTAGTTGCTCATGTGTAAGCTAAATATTCCTATACTACTAAAGTAAATATATAGGGGCTGGGGATGTAGCTCAGTGGAATAAGCGCTTGCTTAGCAAGCGCAGGGTCCTGAGTTCGATCCCCAGTACCGCAAAAAAATAAATCAATCAATAAATAAAGTAAATATATAAATGACAGCTCTATACTTTCTTCAGAGGGTTATGGAAATTAATTGAAGTAGTGTATGTTGAACCATTGGGATAATTTAATCCAACATAATGAAGTAATCTCTTTTCTACTAATTAGTGGTTCTCACTAGCCAGAAGTTATTATTCTCTTTCTATATAAACAGTGTAATTGAAAAGATCAATAACAAGAAAGACATGACTAATGGAGAATGTGTAAAATTCTTTTTTCTTTTTCAGTCAACAAATTACATTTGAGGAATTCTCGAAGAAAAATACAGTTGTCATTTATTTTGAGTTTTGTTTGCGGACATCATACCATATAAGTCTGAGAATATTTCCCAACTAAAACATGTTTATCAAAACCAAGATTTTGGTTCTTTTATACATGTTCTTCAAGAGTATAATGCGAGTTATAATAATGAGGAAGACCTTGAGTGTTACAAGAAGAAACTGTATGTGACATCTCACACATTCAGTCTTCTCTATCTGTGTGATTGTACACTCAGAGACTCACTCACCCATGGACCAGAACTGTTAAAATTTTCACATGATTCAAAACACATAAAAACAAATTCAAAAGTCATCCTTGTTTCCTCCAAGCCCTGTGCACAATCCACATGAAAGAAATTACATGTAGCTGTACCAAGCGCTGACCTCCTATCACGTCACATGATCTAGTCTTTCTCCAGCTCTTGCATTTGAAGCCTTTGTAACCTTTAAGAATCCACAGCTGCAACGATTTAATTTAGAGCCCATATATGAAAACAGGAGAAGCCACTAACACCAAGGTAAAAACAATAAAACACAGTTTAATAAACTCCCAATTAACGCATACATGACAACACAGAAGCAAAGAGAAGGTGCAGAAAGAAGGTTACACCACCAGATCAGAAGAGATCCAGCACCTGGAATTCCAACACCAGCGAGTCCTGGCAAATGGATTTCAGGGTTTCCACTGAGAAGGGTCCAGGCAGAGAGTCCTCACCACAAATGGGACTCCAGAGTCCACTTACCAGTGAGGAACCTGAAGCAGGAGTTGAGGGAAAAGTGTCAGTGTCCTAACTGTGTGTGTGACCAGAGCAAGGGGTCTGTGATCCCCCAAAAACCTGGCAAAATATTTGAGGGAATAAAGATCTGCATCTTCTAAATAGGTAACAAAAGGTCATTGTACACATTGTTAAACAGAAAGACTTGAAATACTTTCTAGTATCTTAGGAGTTACTTCGCACAGTGTTTATTTCTATAAAATTAGAAATTTTACTTAGAATGAATATTGTTGAAATCTAATAATAGCTGTATTGTTTAGTTTCTTTTCCTTGAGCATGTATTAAGAAGTGATTGAGATATTATGTATTTCAATTCAGAAAACTAAATACTACTTATTTCACAGATAAATAGGCTACCCAAGGACCATTTCTACCATCACATCACTGATAGCACATCTAATCTATGTTTATGGGAATGAAGATTTGGTGAGAATCACAGCATGGCCCCAAGTCACCTTGAGAATATACAGTGTGATTAAAAGGAAAACGAAGGCTAATAGCACATTTTGTCGATACTAAAGTGTTTGTGCCTCTGATAACGGTGCCAGGGTTCTCTGAGAGCTCTTCCAGAAATTCTTGTTTCATTGCATCATTTTTATTCTTTGGATCTGCAACTATATATAACTCACACTATTTTTTGGACCCATCAGCAAAAATATTCAAATATCAACTGTGGAAATATTAATGCAAGCAGTGAGCAAGTTTTGATTGTTTTTTTTTTCTCAAAATTCTACCATTTAGTATAAAGTTAATAATGTGGTCAAAATTTTACCTCTCATACTGCTTTTCAAAAATAAAAAGAGCATGTTTTCCTTTGATCTGTGAAAGGAAAAGTAAGGGAAGGGTTTATCTTCTTCAACAGACTTCTTTTTTCCTCTGAGAAATTAACATAGCTGTGGATTTGCTTCAGTTGAATAACCTGCCATTAATGCACACAATCAGACAGGGAGAGTGTTAAGCGCTTACATTTAATCAGGAGGAAATGTTTAAGATGTCTTAGATTCTCCTCAAAAGAAATATTTAAGTATATTTATAACTGCTCAGGAGGAATGTATAATCTAAATATTCTGCTATATTTTCACAATTTAACATCATTTATTTGCAATAGTTTCAAATTGTAAAGTAACATAATAAAAGAATAAAATACAGTAGAAAATTCTTTTAAAGAAGAGAAATTCCTAGGAAAAAGGCCTTGCTGATGTTACATGGGTTATGTTCCAAATTGTCATTTATTGCTTCTATAAATAATTTCTTATTTTTAACTGGAATTAATTATAATTATTAAAAGTTAGGAATATGTAAAGAAATGAATGGAGAGTATAAAATTCAAAGATAGACATATATAGTCTTATTATATAAAACAAGAGAGTTCTGACTTTAGCTCTGCTGTACGTCTCCACGTAGTGAAATTCAGGTTACAATTCAGATTGCAGAGCTGATTGGATATTGGTCAAAGTTTTAAAGATGAGGTTGTAAAATTTCTAAGAATAAATGTATCATAATATCTTAGTAGATGGTTAAATATAAAACTTACAAAACATCAGAAAGTTTGTTCATCACAAATAAATCTATTAAATTGGCAAATTTTAAAAATCCTATGCAATTAAAGCAGTCCTAAGAGGGAAATTTATAGCAATGATTCCTACCTCAGGAAAATAGAATGAGCACAAATAAACAATCTCATACTGCACTTCAAGCTTCTATAAAAAGAAGAACAAATTAAACCAAAAGTCTAGAGAAGGCATGAAATTCTAAAGCTCAGGCAAAAATTAATGCAATGGAAACTAGAAAACAACACAAGGAATTAATACATCAAAGGATTGGTTCTTTGAAAACATAAATAAAATTGATAAACCCCTAGCCAAACTTATTTTTCAAAAATGAAAGAAAAAACTGAAATACATGCAATGAGGAATGCAAGAGATGGAATCACTACAGATCCTGTAGAAATTCTGAAGACCATCAGTACCTAGTTTGAAAACCTTTATTCTTACGGGATGGAAAACACAGAGGAAATGGACAGACTTCTATATATTTATGAACTACCGAAGGTGAATGAAGAAGATATAAAAATCCTGAATAACCCTATATCAGCAAGTGAAACTGAAAATGCAATGAAAAACTTGCGAATGAATAAAAACCCATGTTTTGATGGGTTTACAACTGAATTCTATAAGAAATTTAGAGAAAATTTAATGCCAATACTTCTGAAATTCTTTAATGAAATTGAAAAGGAAGGAATTCTCCCCAACTCATTCATGGAGGCAAGTATTATCCTGATACCAAAACCAGAGAAAGACACAAATAAAAAAGAGAACTACAGGCTAATCTACCTAATGAGCACAGGTCGAAAAATTTTCAATGAAATACTAGCAAACAGAATGCAACAAATCATGAAGAAGATTATACACCATGACCAAGTGGGATTCATCCCAGGAATGCAGCAGGCTTGGTTCAATATGTGCAGATCAATTAATGTAACTGTCTTGGTTACTTTTTTGCCGTTGGTGAGACAAAATACCCAACACCCAAAATGAAGGAAGGAAAGGTTTACTTAGCTTACAGTTTATGGAGGTTTCAGTCCATACTTGGCTGGTTCTGAGGCACAGTGGCACATGGCAGAGGGCAAACTGTTCAGGGCACCAGAGCACAGCAAAAACAACCAGTAAAAGGGAAGAATGGCTGCAAGCAGTCTCCTTTTCTCCCCTACATTGTAAACAGCCTATCCCCACCCAGTGGGGGTGTAGCTCTCACAGTCTCCATGCCCTCCTCTTCCACAGGCTCAGGATGTATACAAAGAAAGCACCCTGACTTCCTGCTGAATCACTCAGCCAAACCTCTAGACTCCCAAAGTTGACACAATATATCAACCATAACAGTAATATATCAATAGAACCAAAGACAAAAATCACATGATCATTTCAATTGATATAGAAAAGTCTTTGGTAAGGTAACACTTACTCATGAGAAAAACCCTGCAGAAAATTGACATGGATGAACTTTACCTCAATCTGATAAAAGTCATCTGTGAGAAATCAACAGCTAACATCATTCTAATAGTCAAAAACTGAAAGCTTTCCCTTTAAAGTCAGGAACAAGACAAAGATGTCCACTATCACCACGCCTATTCAATATATTTCTGGAAATTTTAGCCAGAGCAATTACACAAGAGAGAGAAAAAAGAGGAATAAGGATAGAAAAAGAAGTGAAATTATCATTATTTACAAATGACATGATACTCTACATAGAAGACCTCCAAAACTCCACCAAAAGGCTCATAAATTTAACAGTCTAATTCAGTAGCTTAGATGGATACAAAGTCAAAAATCAATAGTATTCCTGTACACAAATGACAAGCAGACTGAGAGAGAAATCTGTGAAAGTACACCTTTCATAATAGCATCTAAAGAAATGAAATACTAGGAATCAGTCTAACAAAAGAAGTAAAAGATCTATATAGTGAAAATTATAGTACTCTGATCAAAGAGGATTTCAGAAAATGGAAGGATATTATCTGCTCATGGATAGGAAGAAACAACAATGTGAAAACGGCCACTTACTCAAAATTTTTGTGCAGATTCAGACAATCCCCTTTAAATTCCACTAGTATATCTCACAGATCTAGAGAAAACATATCTAAAATTCATCTGGAACCAGAGGAGGCCTAGAATAGCAAAAGCAAAGCTGGGAAACAAAGGAAAGGTGGGAGACATCACAATCCCTGACTTGGAATTACACTACAAAGCTACTGTGGTAAAATGGCAGCATGGTACTGGAAAAAAAAAAAAAACAAAAAACAAAACAAAACAAAACAAAAAAAAACAGACCGGGAGATCCATGGCACAGGATAGAAGATGCAGACACAGCTACAAACACACTCAGCCACCTTATTTTTGACAATGGGGCCAAACATGTTCACTGGAAGAAAGACAGCCTCTTTAACAAATGGTGCTGGAGAAACTGGCTCTCCACATGCCAAAGACTAAAACTAGACCCATGTCTATCACCATGCATTAAACTAAAGTCAAAATGGATCAAAAATCAAAATATCCAAACACTACCTCTACTAGAAGATAAAGGAAATAACACTCTCAAAGATACAGGGTTAGGTAGAGAGTTCATGAACAAAAAACAAACTGCATGGTAAATACTTCAAAGAAACAACAACTGGGATCTCATCTTATTGAAAAGTTTCTACACATCCAAGGAAATCACCAACAGAGTAAAAATAAAACACACAAATTGGGAAAAAATTTTATCCAATTGCCCTTCAGACAAAGGACTCCTATCTAGAACATATAAAGAATTTTAAAAAATCAGGCCCCCAAAATTCAAAGACCCAATCCAAAAATGGGCATCTGAGATCAACACACACTTCTCAGATGAGGAAATACTAATGGCAAATAAATATATCAATAAATGTTCAACATCATTAGTCCTTGGAGAAATGCAAATTAAAACAGCACTGAGATTTCATCTCACCCGAGTAAGAATGGCTAGTATTAAGAAATGAATCAATAACAAATGCTAGGTAGGCTGTGGGGAACAAAGGAACACTTCACCACTGCTGATGGAAGTGTTAGTTGGTGAAAGCCCTGGAAATCAGTTTGGAGATGCCTCACAAAACTAGGATTGGAAGTTCCACTAAACCCAGCTATTCAGCTTCTGGGTACTTTTCCAGAAGAGTTAAAAATGCAATACCACAGTGATATGTATGCACCTACGTTTATAGCGGTGCAATTTGTCATAGCTAAATCTTGGAAACAACTCAAATGCCCTTCAACTGAGGAGTGGATGAAAAAGATGTGATATTTCTATACAATGGATTATTACTCAAGTATAAAAAGATAAACTTGAGGCTTTTATAGGTAAATGGATGCAACTAGAGACCATACTCATAAGTGAAATAAATCAAACCCACATGTGTACATATCACCTTGTCTCCCTAGTGTAACAACATGTAAGAGTAAATAAAACCAAAAATTTACAATAGATAATAAGAAAAATAAATTGCTCAAAGGAAGAAACCGCTGGGAGGAGGGAAAGAAGAAAAAGAAAATACTAGGGCATTATAGATAGACAGATCGATAGATCGACGGCATAACTGTACTCTTGGTGTCTGATGGTTTGTTGAGGGGAACAGTTAATGATTAAAAGGGTTTTATTTATTTATTTTTTATTTCACTATTTTGACCAATTTTGCGTGCTTGTCTCTGGTAATCTGTGCAATTTATGTGAGGACAATAATTTGAAGTATAACAACCATTGGTGAATTCCTATAGTTGTGCTTAATGACATGATATATTGTCTCTGATGTTCTTTTAAATTATTATTTTCCTTAATGATTTGATCAATCTTCTACTCTTACATCTGGTAATCTGAGCCACTTCACTGAAGAAAACAATATGTAATATAACGACCACTGTTAATCCCTATCATTTGGTTTGAAACCCTGCATCATTTTTAATGTCCTTGCTTTGTATTCTTTGTATTTTGCTATTGTTCTTTTTCTGTAATATTTTATTTAAAATAAAAAGAAATAAGATGATTGAAAATCCTAGTTTTTACTCCACTGACCAACTTCACAACTATAATTGAGCTGTGTGCAAACCATATACAACTTATATCAAACCTGAGGGTAAGTGGAGCACCGAGGAAATATGACTTATTTCTCTAAATCTCCATCATAGTAAAATCCTGAAAGGAGGCTTATAGCTAAGTTAAAGTTAGGGTTCATAAAAGTACCATCCAACTAGTTAAACAGTGAATAAATCTTAAATATAAGTTTGTACCTTTAAAGACATATTTTAATATTTGAAACATATCTAACACTACAATATATTTCACTACATATCAGGAGTTCGAATTTCACTTGGAATCCTTTATTTTACTGATTATAATTAAAATATTAACAGATCCAAAAATATATATTAACACGTAAGCATTTCATTCATTTTAATGATAAAATAAGGCATTTTAACAATATTTTATTTCAGAATATAAACTTCCAGAAGTTATACTGTTTACTCATATTAAAGAGAAACTTAGAAATTCCTGAGAAGTATTAGCATACAAACAAAAACATTAAATATAAACAGTTAAAAACTTTATTGTGTATTATTTGACACTTCTGCAAAAGTGATTTTCATCATTGCTTAGTAATTTAAAATTGGCCATTTTGTCATTATTTAGAGAAATTAAATGCTCTGGAAGCAAAAGTGTGTCATGCATGATCATTTAGCCTAGCTTTTGCCTTAGGTTCAAAAGAACATTTACTCCTGAAGCTATGAGATGCCTGAAATGTAACTGTCCTGATGTCTAAATACTGTGAGAAGATCAAGCTTCTTGGGAGGCCTCATCAAGACATTCCAACCTGCAGTGCTGTCTGCCTTGTCATCTGAGTCTGCTGTCCAATTGTGAGCGAAGGACTCTCTGAATGCATCCCTTCCACCACTGCTCCGGTACCCCCAGCAGTGAAAGTCATCGGAAAGGTATGAGCTATTCCTGCTGCAGCCTGTTCAAATTCCTGTCAGCATAAAGCAGTTGTCGTTTCATTCTACCAAGTTTTATAGCAGTCTGTACCTTGGTACTGAGTGACTGGCATGGAATATGGCTGAAGTTTATGATATTAACTTCTGCTAATATAATAGCATTGGTAAAACTATATCAAAAAAAGATTTTTTTTTTATTTTCCTAACTCAAGGCAGAAATATGGCTGAGTAATTTGGTTCAACTGCTTAAAATTTAATGTCCCTATGAATCACCCAAAGATCTTGTAAAACTGTAACTTTGACTCCTTCATTCAGAGCTGGGGATGAGACATTACATTCTGATATATTCCACAGGGTGCTGTGGTTGCTGCTGGGCCGCGGACCCACTCATGCAGCACTGCTTCATTTTCCTCACTTGGATTTTGAGAAATTGACATCTAAAGTACTCAAATGATACATAACCACCGGCAAAACAGGTTGTATTGATTAGCAGAGGTCCTTCTTGTAAGTTATGGATGATCTAAAGGTAACTGAAAGTTACAAATAAAGGAGAAAATGTTTATTATTTGGTGATACCTCATATGCCAATCAATGTGACACACATTTTTTCCCTCATTTTTCCTCCTTATAATCCTTGCAGACAGGCAATGTTATACTCCTGCCTGAGACGAGAAATCTAAGGCAGGCACAGTGACTTTATGGGGAAGGTGCACGATTTCTGAGCTTTTGCGTCCTAAAGCCTTTAACCCTCCCATGGCATACAACCTCTCTAGGTGTTGTAGGACGTACATCTGTCCGCGACCATGAGAAGAAAGGGGGCACGGTGGAAAGCAGTGGGAGAAAGAAGCTCACAGCTGCACGTGCTGTGGCCCTAAGGGAGGGCACCTGTGCATTTATAATATGACTGAAGTTCAAGCTTATTGTTTTTTTTTTTCCCAGATAGAGTCATTTTGTATAACGTAGGCTGACCTTGAATTCACTATTAGCTCAGGTTCGCCTCGCACTCACAGTAATCCTCCTGCGTCAGCCTCTCAAGTCCTGGGATCACAGGCATATGCCGTGACACTGGCAAGCTTATGACTGAGGAAAGCTTTGATGTAGAGTAAAACCTCTGTGCATGATTTTAAAAATTACCCACATTTACTCCTTACTCCAATAAAAAGAAATAAAATCGTTCTCTTGATTTAGGGTAAATTCTTACCTTTTCCCATTAAAATCTTCGACCATAACAAATTTAGGTTCATTAGTAAAGTAATAAGATGAGGATTTAAAACTTTTTTTTTCATTTTTAAAATTTCATTGTTTGAGGGGCTGGGGATATAGCTCAGTGGAATAAGCGCCTGCCTAGCAAGCGCAGGGTCCTGAGTTCGATCCCCAGTACCACAAAAAAAAAAAAAAAAAAAAAATTTCATTGTTTGTACCTTTTGTAAAAACTAAATACCCTCTCTATTCCTACTGCAAGGAGAAAAACAAATATTCACATGCTTTTCACATGTTAAAGTATAATTTCCAAAAATGAAAACCTAGATTCACACAAATATATAATGAATATGTCCAAGAGTTTGTTTAACCAGTTACTAAAGGGGCAAGTTGGGCTGGGGATATAGCTCAGTGGAATAAGCGCTTGCCTAGCAAGCGCAGGGTCCTGAGTTCGATCCCCAGTACCGAAAAAAAAAAAAAAAAAGACTATATACTGAAGGGGCAAGTAAACTATAAAAATTGGGTTCAGAAAGCTTCTGAAATACTTGGAACTCATAGGAAAGTAATGAAGAAATATTATGATAAAATTGCTGGGTTAAATATAAAACTGTTCAGTGTTTTGCAGAGTAATAAATTCATAACTTTGAGATGCTCATTTCTATTGAAACATTATATGTACATGAATTCTTTATTCAACATTGTTTTCCATTATTATCATAAAAATCCAATGATCACTTTTCATCACAAAAGTTGTAGATCTGTATTTAGTATAATTGTTTCCAAGAAACAACCACTGAGCCAGATAAACATGGTCTGGAAAATGAAATACACAGTATTTTGTGTGACTTTCTCTTGTTTGAAGATTCCCCAAATTTGCTTTAGTTATCGGCCTAAAAGGATGTACCTCCATGATCAGTTTAGAGATTAGTTCTCACCGTAAAGCAGATGTGACTGAACCAGATAAAAAAAATAATGAAACCACACAATCACAAGAGAGAGGAAACACACACACACACACACACGAATACACACACACACACACACACACACACACACACACACACATATGTACAAAGTTTGGAAGTTATCACTCTACTACCGTTCAGAATTCACTCTCAATGATTAAAAAGAAATGGATAAAAGCTTAAATATCCCAGAGGAGTTTTTAAATACAATTCAAAGTCAGATCAGTCTTCTTCAGTGTATTTGTGAGATAAACTTTAAAATGACTGAAATATAATTTTTCTCAAATTTAGAAATGAAACTAAGAAAATTCATACACTGTGAACCGATATCAACAATTTTATCAAAATCATCAATCAATAGACTAGCCATTAAGATGTGCAAAGGTGAAGCTGGGCATGTTGGCACACATTTTTTAACTCCACCACTTAAGAGGCATAGGCAGGGGAGACAGGGAGCCGAAAGCAAGCCCGCACTACACAGTGAGAGCCTGTTAATAACAATTGAAGTCATTGAAGCACATTTGACAGATTAGATGTTTTCAATGTGACCTGTTAAATAAATTTCAGGGTACTTTAATATTAGTTACAAAACTAGTTAAAATCCAGCTGGATATTTATTCTGAACATTAGAGGTATTCCATACACAGAGATTTTATGCACCTCAATTGCAAAATAGATCTAGGTCTAGACTTTTGTGTAATGTTATTCTATCAAGAATCAATAATCAACAGTTTCAACAGATGCCTTTTAAAAAACTGAAAATATTTCCGTTCTTTTTCTTGAGATTGACAAAATACAAGTTTTGGAAAAATATGTGATTAACAATAACTCTCAAACTACATAGGAAAAAACTGTCTCTGTTTCAGTATCTTAAAATATCTTTCCCTTTACCCAATACCATTTAACATTTTTTCTTTACAATTAATATCTACTGTTAATAAAGTGTACCTATTGAGTCTTCTAAATGTGAGGAAAATATTTCATGAGATTTGATGAGAATATTTTAAGAACAATTATAATAGAATTTATGTTCATTTTACAGATAAGCAATCTTCTATTTCTAGTTTGCCATTTTAAAAGTGTGGCTTTTTGGGGGGTATATATTAACTTTCACCCATAATCTACTGAAAAGTTTCTTGGATCCTTTAGAACAAGATGGTATGGATGTTTAAGTGTGTTAAAGCCTCTAAAATATAAAACAATCCTAAGTATTTTTAGATATCCTTTCAGAACATCCTGCTTTTATGCGTTTTATCTAAAACTTCTGTTCAAACAACTTAACCTTCAACATTACAATCTTCTGCATCCAATGGGATTCCTATGGATATAAATATAAAGAACAAAATATATGTTTTTGATTTATTTTATGCCTAATTTATAAGAGTATGTATGTGAAGAGAAGGAAACTGTACCACAAAAGTAAGTAAAAAACTAAGCATAGTAAACACCTTGTTGTTAAGTACCGTTTACACAAACATTTTCAAAAATTAATAAATATTGTCATAAATTCTTTTGGGCAAATAGAAAGACACATTGCACAAGGAAGTCTTCAGTTTTGTTTTTGTCCTTTTTCACTGGAAACTTCTCAGAATTTTGTGACTGATTTCTTCATCGTGACTAATGTGAAAAGTGTTACTGCTGGTAATGTGGCATCACTTGATACATTTATTTACTGTGAAATGTCTCATTTCCCTCTATCTGGTATTAAGAAGAAAAAATTCAATATCACAATTCTTCAAATCTATGCAATGAAATCTTAAGACAGGACCTCATATATTCTTTTTGTTCTTTGGTACCAGGAATCAAACTCAGGACCTTGCTCTTGCAAGAGAGATACTGTGGCACTGAGTTATAACCCTGGCCCTGGACCTGATATCTTCTTGAAAAGTGATACAGTAATTTTGACCTCACCATAAGAAATTGAGAAATGATTAGCATCTAATCCCATCATTATTAAGGTGAGTCCACTATTCTTACGTTCCATTTTATTTTTACTTCAGTTTTTTAAGCCTAGTTGGAAAGTAATGGATGAAAAATTATGAACAATGATGAATAATGATACAATTATCTGAAGATGATGAAATAGTGAAGTATTTCATCATATGGAGGATATAGGTAACTAAGATCTGTTAGGCATGTTACGTCTCAAAAGGAGGCAAAATATCCATTTGAATTGTAGGACATGAGTTTCACTGAGTTAAAAAAACCTTTAATTTTTCATCATATTTTTTTGATGAACATCTAAAAAAGATAAATTCTATAAAATATTAAATGGTAAATAGTAGTAGAATTTTTCAAGAATGAACTTCAAAAACAAAAATTCAACCTAATGAACTCTGATGATATTAGAATTAGAGAAATGTGACCACTGTATTGATAGAAGGCTATTAACCCAGACTCTTTGTAAGGTCATGTTAAGACACGGAACAGAATCTAGAATGTTATAAATCAATATGGAATAATTTAATCTAAAATTTCACATAAAATATTGAAAATTTGAACAGTAAGTAAAAAACTCTTGTCTCATGAATTTGATCATACAAAAGTAAAAATACCTCTGTATTCTTCTATACTCATTTTGGTCCAATTTTAAGTGATAATCTAATATTAGCATCAGTAAAACCAGTACAAAGTGCCAAACTCATAATGAAATGGTTGACTGAACATATAAATATCATTTTCTTCCACAACTGTATTTAAGGACACTGAAATCTCTTTTTAAAAGATCTTATTTAGCAAAATAATATAAAAATATAATTAACCATTTACAAATGTACTTTATGCTTTCTAACTTTCTAAAAATGTATGTATTAACATAAGGATAGTTTGGAGTTTGTAAGAATAAATAGAAAAAGTAATATGCAGGATAATTATTTTAAAGTAATTGTTAGAATATGTATCAAAACATGATCTCCATTACAGAATGAAATTAATCCATACAATAAAACTTTTCCTTTATACCAGCCAGAATTTGTGCTTCGTATATACAAGCGATATGTCTGATCCTTATGCTTTTAACTGAACATTAAGTATAAAAGAGACTTAACCACATTTTTGACATTGCAAATAGCATTTCTGAAAAATTTAGGTAATTAATTATCCATTCAAAACTACTTATGCAGTGCCTACTGTGCCCTGGGCACTCTTCCAGGTCTACTCATGAAAAAGTCAATAAATTTTCCAGAAACTGTTCAGTAGGCTTTGAAAATAAAACCTAACTCTTATTTTAATCATTTCATTTCTTCAAATGTCAACTTCTTTTAGATGAGAATAGAATGATAATCCTTTGTTTGAACATGATTATATAACACAGGAGTTCATGTTTAGTAAATCTCTCAGCTTGAGGGCCATTCTAATTTACCAGCCAAGCTGTTTTAAAGGAAAGTATATATTTTTTACATTCACAGATTTTTTTTCTGGTTTGATAAGCTGTGTACTTGCTATAGTTGCTTTAAGTGATTTTTCTGGAAATTTTATGTGTTCAGGTCTTCACAGGGAAAAGTTTAGCTAAATAACAAGATAGCTGGCTTCAGTTGTAGCTATATATATATATATATATATATATATATATATATATATATTCTGTTTCTTATCATAACTTCTCCATGTTTTGGATCAATTCTGTTAAATGGGCCTGAGTTACAGTACTTTAGTTCTCCAATACATCCTTTCTACACAATATCTTTACTTCACCTACATAGTCTTTAGCTGCTTTATTTACAGAATTGTCATAAAGAATCTCGTACTACCACCCGCCTATGCTGGGAGTCCATCCTGATCGTTTTAAAGCCTGAGTAAGGAAAACATTGTAATTGTACTGTCATGTCACTTCAGATTTTTACCCAATATCGTGAAATACATTCTTTAATGCATTATTTTAATTGCATAATATCTTAACTGGTTTCCCCTTTTCTATTTAAAATTGTCTTCAGGAGCACTGTCTGAGGGTCAGGGATGTAGCATAGCAGCATAAGCACTTGCCTGGCTAGCCTGAGGTCATCGATTTGATTCCCACTACAAAAAAAACCCAAAAAACAAAAAACCACTGCCTATATAAGTAAGACTAAAATTATAGGACTCTCAAAAAGAAATATTTATTAGAGCAGAGTATATATATGATTATGCCTTAAAGGTATAATAATATTCTATGTGTGTGTTCATAAAAAATATAATGTTGTGAAGTACTGTAACTTGGGCCATACATGCTTGAAAATCCATCAAGCACTCCTCCAGCTTGCACAGAGCTCTCCCCTGCTTATTCTTTGCAATTTCAAAATTAATGCCAGAGGAGGGAGGTGCTTTTTAATTCAGTTGATATCAAAAAGCTGCATCTCTCCTTTAAAACATGTTACCTTTAAAAGACAGTATTTCAGAAATGTCAGCATGAATGGAAGTGTCAAATTAATGTTTAATACTAATTTGTTTATTTATGCTTGACTGCACTTAGATGGTAAAAATGTAGGTATCAAAAAATAAAGAATCTTTATTGTGAGACAGTGAACTGGATGTTCCTTTAGTTTCACTGCCATCAATCCCATTAGTGTTAATTGGAGATTTGCATGTGCACTGAGAGAATAATATACCTCATTATTCTCGAGTAGCAGCTACTGACTTTTAAAGGCCATTTACAAAGTGTGACAGGAAACAAATAAAAGCAAACCACTGAGCTTTTTAGGGTTTTTTTTTTTTTTTTAACATACCAGAGTATAAAACAAAAGGCTTCACAAACATCCCACTGCCATAGATTGAACTTTAGTATTTTGGCACCAGAATCCGTTAAGTCCACTTCTGTATTTCAACCAGTTAGTGAATATGGGAAGTGCGAGCTACTTCTGGGAAGCGAACTTGGCTGTGAGGACCATATGACTGTTCCCTGGTTGGTCTTATTTTAGCCGTTTCAACTATTAAAAGTCTGTAATAGGAGCTGGGGATATAGCTCAGTGGAATAAGCGCCTGCCTAGCAAGCTCAGGGTCCTGAGTTCAATCCCCAGTACCGCCAAAAAAAAAAAGTCTAATAAAAATTAAGGTGTTTGTTTTTAAAAATAACGTTTTGAAAGACAATTTTGAATATTACATTACAAATATCTAATAACTGTAGGTCATTACTTTAAGCACTCTCAAGTATGAACTTCTTTAACATTCAGCAACTCCATGAAATTGATGTTGTGAGTACTATTATCTTTAGGATAATACAGAAATGTCCTGTAATTTACCCAGAGTAACATACATAGTAAGTGGCAGAGCTGGAATATGAACTAGTCTCACAGACAATGCTTGGTATAGTAATGTTGGCCCAAATGAGTCAACTTTGACCTGAACACATCTACCAGAAAATTAAAATCTGCCAGCTGGCCAGGCATAGTGGCAAATGCCATTATCCCCGCACACAGGAAGAGTGAGATAGGAGGATATTCTGCTCATATGCAGCTTGGACAACTTAGAGACTTAGCAAGGCCCTGTCTTCAAACAAACAAACAAACAAACAAACAAATAAAAATAATATATATGGCTAAGCATGTATGTAGCTCAGTACAAAGGTACTGAGTTCATTACCAAGTACACAAAGAAAAAGAGTCTTCTAGCTAATTGGTCTCAGATGAACCACTGTTATTACAAATGCTCTCTAGGGTTATCTCAGCAATTACCTCATATTGTTAGCAAAAAATCATTCCAACCACACAAAGTTTCCCTGAGAAGAGTTGAAGTGGTAAATTTAGAGCCCTTTATAATAAGAGCTAATTTATAGAGTGCTTCTACAAAATAGATGGTGTTCTAAGAGTTTTTTTTTTAAACACATTGACTCTTTTAAATCTAACCACAAACTTTGACATGAATACAATTACTATGCTCTTTTTGAAGAAAAGGAAACAGAAAAAAGGGAAAGGCAAGCAATGTTCCAATTTTAAGACAAGTTGGACTTAGGGAGCCTTTTTCCTAATGAAAGACATAAGTGAATAAGGCATCAGCACTGGCCTAAGTGAATTTGGACTATATTTTACATCACAATGTCATGAGGAAAAAGGCGGGGGGGGGGGGGGATCGCCATCTGGTAAGAAGTTAAAAAGAATGTAACAAAAATGTGGTCCTGGGCTGTGGCCATAGCTCGGTGGTGGGTCAGTAGCCTGGCGTCCTGGAATGTGTGTGGCTCTGACTTCCATGGCCACCAGTGGAAAAAAAAAAAGTCAGATTGCTTTGTTATTATTTTCCTGTTCAGGCCTCTAAAAACTGTGTTAGAAAGAAACCACTTCTCCCCTCTGAGGCGAGGCTTTCCCAACCCATCTAACCTTCCTTCCTTCTTTTACATACTATCACCAGGAACAACACTCAGTCCATGTTTTAAGGCTCCTTTACCATTGTGAAGCGTGAGGTAATGAAGGGAAGCCAGCCGACAGCATGACCAGGCTATGGAAGCAAACATGCAATCAGCATTGCAGTAGAGTCATCCCAACAAAAGCAACAACAAATACTTGTTTAATTTGAAACGAAAACTGTGGCCATCTTGTTTCTAAACACTATTCTAGTACTTAGCCAGGAGGAGCGCTGCACAGTGCCTCAAGGCCCAGAGCATTAAATAAGCAAATGGACCATGGTATGGTGCAGACTCCTACTTCGCCCCATCTACTTTGCAGGCCTTGGAGAAAGTGGTCTCTGATTTCAATCCCCAAAATATTGATGAGAGTCTCTTTAAAACATTTATTTTTTGCCTCAATTGATTTTTTTTTCAGAAATGGAAGGAAAGGAAATGATGAAGACCTTAATATTGCACAGGGGATATAGTGTAACTCTGACACAAATCTTCTGTTTCTCATATTTCTAAGACCTATTATGTGCCAAACACTCTTTGCAGTTGGCACTAGAAATCCCATCCAATATTTGTTTTATGGAACTGTATCTGCAGTTGCAGTACATGTAGTGGGTTCAAACAGCAAAAGTGATCTTGCACTTATGTAAGTTAGAAGTCTAATACATATCATTAGGTTGAAGTCAAGGAGCTGGTTGACTGTATTCCTTTCTTGTCACTAGAGGAGGATCAATTTCCAGCTCCTAGATCTTGCCCATGTTCCTTGGCTTGATGCCACTTTTAATTTTCAAGCTAGCAATTGTTTTTCTAGTGTTTCTCACATTGAATCCCTTTGACACTAACACTCCCACCTTCCACTTTCACCCGTAAGGAACTTTTTAATTTCTTCCAACACTATTCCCATCCCACGTTCCCAAATAATTCAGCAAACATTTTATTTTAACCCTGAGAAGGTCACAAGAAATACATTACCCAGTCATAATATGCAAAAAGTTTGTATCTCTCAAATAAGACACAACCTCCAAAAGGTGAAGGTCAAATGATTAGAAGATACAATTCTATCTGCAAATTTAATTCCTCTTTTGCCTGGTAACATGGCATATTATCCTCTAGAATAATATTAGAAGATGAACACTGTTGTGATGGTTTTTCTGTTTATTTCTATTCACATAGTACTTAAAGCTTATAAAATAAACTTTCTGACTAAAAGACTAAGTAAATAAATATATATTCAGAAACTGTGGGGTATACTATGAGTATTTGATTCTGTTATGAGTGCTTAAATCATGGATAGCAAATCTACATCTGTTTCTTTTCCTTAGCTGATGTTAGTTATGACATATGAAGAAAGAATGAAACCAATTCTTGAATAAAGTGAGGGACAGTTTTATTATGGGGCAAATGTCCTGATCTCTTAGGCTTCTATAACAGGGTCCCATATACTGGTTCATTTATAAACAGGACAAGTTTATTTTGCACAGCTTGGAAAATCTAAAATCATGGCGCCAGCATGGTTGAATTCAGGTGAGGACCTTTTCTAGATTGCAGCCTGCCTTCTCTTACCTTAACATGGCATAAAGGGGGCAAGACATCTCCCTCAGCTCTCTTGTATAACACTGCTAACTAATCTCATTCACAAGAGCTTCAATTTCATGACCAAATTATTTCCTAAAGACCATCAAAAATGATCTGGGATACTCAAATAATTGAGTTGTCAAGAAGAAAACATGGAAGCAGATACAGGTTTATCCTTCTTATCTACCTCCAGGAATGGCTCATGCCCTGCTTACATTAATTTTTGGCTATTCATATTGTAAAACTACTAGTTTAAATGTGCACAGAGAATACCATTTTTCTTGGGCTCTCTGAGATACAGAATTTTAAGCATACTCTAAAAGTAAAATATTTCATAGTCTTACAGAATTAAAGAGTATTTGTGACCATTTGTTCCATAGTATATTACACATAGTCTGTGAACTTCTCTATTGGGGGTCTGAATTTCATATTTTTATTGGTATGGTGATTCTACTCATGTCAATATTTTAAAATATATTTATAAGAATAAAGGGGAATTCAGATGGTGGAAGATTATCATGATCAAAACATTTTCCAAAGTATTTTTGGTGAAGATACTGTTTTGACAGTCTCAGTTCATTGCTTCCCTTATAAATTCAGGAAATGTCTCTTGATTGCTGACTTAATCTAGGGGTTGGGATATGTACTGGGGTCTTAGTAGCAGGTATAATGGAAATAGTTCCCCGCACTGTGTGCAAAAAGCTATGTTTGTCCACTTCTTTATTGAAAAGATTAAATAGTTATACCAGCCTGAACTGATGAAAACAATGTTATAGAACACAAATAGCAGTGTCCATACAGCCAGCTGTGCATCTGATGTGAGAAAGAGCAGTAGATACATGCTATCAGTGTTCTGTGAGAGGCAGCTAGCACAAGTTCCAAATCCCCAGAATTAGGTGTTTGGTCTCTAGTGTGCATTAGATTTCTTTATACACTCTGAGCACAGAATTTGTTGCATTAGAAGTATTTATCACTTGTCTTTCACTTAAAATAAAACCTTTATAAAGGAAAATATCATGAATTATTTCCCCCTTTCTCCTAGAAATACCATTGGGCCTGAAAGAGACAGCATATTAAACATCTTTAATCAAATTAAACAAGTAAAAATTTGCTTACAGGACTAGACTAATGTTTTATCATTTATCCTTGTGCTCTTTTAATTCAGTATCTAGAAGTTAAAGAGATGATATATTGACCACTGAAAATTAGTATATAATCGTTTACAAATTCAAAATTATGCTTTGGTAATAACCAAGTAAACTAACTTTCATAACCCTAGAATATAATTAGCATAAATAATTATGGCGAAGATCAGTACACAATCTTCAAAATAGCTGAGAAATCTCGTAGATCAGAGGCACAGCCTACATCCTCTATGTGAACATCTATGAACCATTTCCATCCTCAGTCTATGGCCAGATGATGTTTGTTCAATCACATGATTTGCATAGATCCTATTTGTTAGCTGCTGATGATACTGGCTAAAACATTTTTACAAAACTTATAACCCTAATACTTCAAATTTAGCATTAGTTTGAACAAACTGATCTCAGAAATGAAAATATTTTTCTACCAGTAAATTTGACAAACATTATATAATTTGGAGACCATAAAAGTTCTCTACTTGAAGATTTATACTGGATAAAGAATATTAGACATACTTAACCAGGCAGGCACTTGTGCTGCTGAGCTATATCCCTGGCCCGACATACTTAACCTTTCAGAAAGCCAGAATATGAATTGAATCTGTCTACTTTGTCCCAAAATTTGCCTCATAAATGGAAAGGAAAATAAAATAATACTTACAAACAACTTAACAACCATAATGGTTCACAATATTAGCAGATTGTAAAGGTGGTATTAGTTATACCTAAAGGGACTTTAGGATCAGTTACACCAGGTTCTGAATTTAATTTATTGAGGGACATTAGCTAAACTCATGTTCTGTCAATTTCAGCTTCTGTATCAGTAAAAAGGGATACAATTACAGAATTATAGGATCAAGTAGAATTATGTATATGAAATGATTAACATAGTGCTCACCACAAAGAAATAATATTTGACAATTGTTTATTGAATTTATTTAATAATTGAGAGCTGCTCTGCTTATTAATAGGCAACCACTCTCTGAGCACAGTGTTATTTCAAGCATGTCTCCATCACTGTACTATTTACCTTATTAATGGCAAATGTTAAGAAAACTAGACTAATGAAGGATAGAAAAAGTGATGCAAAGTAGCTTTCATAACCTTGATGTTTTTAAAGCTTTGCCTGTGCTATGACATTAACCTCAAGGTATATGTTTAGGGTCTTCCTGGAATTGATATTCCCTGACCTTAGCTGACATTCTTCTGACCCGCTCAGCAGTCTTTCTTGGGTTCTCTTCAACATTTTCTCAGCTTCCTGGCTAGGTTTCAATACTTTTGGAAGTTTTCCCAGATGATTCGTAAAAAATGTCATAGAGTGGGAACCTCAGGGTCACAGGCATAGAAGACAGAATTATGAAGGGCAAAATAAGACTATCCAGTATAGAAGTTCTTCATGATTTAAAAGAGAATATATATAGAGAGAATGTAAATATACTATATATAATTCCATCAATTAGATAAACATGTGAGTTTTTAAATTTTATACAGTTAAATAAAACATCTATACATGAAAAATTTTATGTATAGGAAATATTTTTCTAGTGGAGTTTTTGTTATAGTGATATAGCAGGTTGCATAGTGCAAATAAGGTCTTTATTATACACATGTAGAGAGACTGGTACATCCAGAGCCAAAAAGTCTGTAATTTTCCTTAGAGGTTCAGTAAAATAGCTAGAAGAGAAACCAATGCCTAAAGAAAGATCACAGTTCTTTGAACTTTCCTACTGCTGCTATTAACATAGCTATAAGAATATTAAAAATAAGTATTCTAAAACAAAACTTTTGATGAGAAACAAAACTGGCATACAAGATAAAAGAGTTTTACCATTGACTGAAATGATAACTCACCATGATAAAGCAATTGCTAAAATATGCAGCATTTAATGTGTCTCAGCTACTGAGTATTTGCTTTTGGAGTGGAACAATCACTGTAGTATTACCTGCCTGGAAAGCCTTCACTGTATTTGCTTGTCATTATGTGGAAATTACTGTATCTCTTCAAAGATGGAATATCAGGACGGGCTGTTTATACCCTCTTGGTTCAGTCACATGATTCACTGTATCTGAGGACGCATGGTGAGCCAGTATCTCTAGAATGGGCGCCCCTGAAGAGCTAAGAGGATGAGTTCCTAAGGTCTCTCTAGACTCTGGGGTCTAAGTACCTGCTGACTTCTAAAGGACTGACATCATTCAGAGTCAGTTGTGCAGTCTCAAGCTCCGTCTCCAGTCAGGCTAAATGGTTACCATTATTCTCGCTATTACAGAAATCATCTTTATTTTTCCTCCGCTTTGCCCCATTTATTCCTTTAGAGTTACTTTTAAAAATTGTAGAAGAGGTTCTTGATCTCAAGCCTCGGATTTTCCAGCTATTCAAGAAAATGACGAAAGACATAAATGAATTAACTATTGGGGAAGCAATTTAATGTGGTAAGAACGGATATATACATATGATTCTTAATAACTTTAGGAACTGTACCTTGTGAGAGATTATTGCTCTCTCAGAATTCTTGCAAGATAATTTCATCCTAGTACTAAGATAATCCATTCAGCAAATACTGTCTTTATTGAGCTCTTTTATGAGGAAGACATTGAAGGAGATGAAAAATAAAAGCTATTCAAACAATATGGTTGCTGTTATCATGGAAACAAAGTTGTAGAAAATATAGATAGCAAAGTAAATACACAATTATCGTTTATAAAATAAAAACCCAGGATATATATGTGGAAATTTTAGCCCCTGCCTCCAAAAAACACACTAGTACCCTACATATAGTACAGGAGAAATACAGATACTTATATATAAAGTTTGGGCTTTTTTGTACTGGGAACTGAACTCAGGGCCTTGCACTTACCAGGCAGGTGCTTATGCTCAGAGCAATATCCCTGGCCCCTGTATAAAGTTTCTGAAGGAAGTGATCAACTGTGATAGAATAGCAGGCATCATGCCTCATGGACAGGAACTAATTGTTTCTTACTTAAAGAACCTTGCAGGAGCAGTGACATAGCATGTGATCCCATCACACTGGGAAGCTGAAGCACAAAGGTCTCAAGTACAAGCCCAACCTGGGCAATTGGGTGACATAGGAAAACTTATCCAAAATTAAAAAATAAAGAAAAAGAAGAAGAAACTCTGAGGATGTAGCCTACTGTGAAAGCCCTGTGTTTAAACCCTGCTAACACACAAACAAAAACAAAAACAAAAACAAAAACACACACAGGAAAACCTCTTTGTAGACAGTGGCATTAATGTGAAAGTGGAGGGCGAGGATGAGGAACGTGTAAGAGGTGCGGGACGCACACGAGGAGGGCGTGTACTCCAGAACTAGACCATATGCCACTGCCCTTATATTCCAAGCTATCGTTATATATCCACTCTTTCCTCTAACCCTGACTCTTGCTGGTACACTGATCACTACATAAAATATCTGTTTATAGAGAGATAAAAAAGACAAATGACCATGAGTTCTCTCATTAGTTAATTGAAAAAGATATTAGATTTTACTTACACACATGCACACACACATACATGTACATGCACATCCTTAAAATGCTAAAAATAACACTTGCAAGACAAAATTGGAAAAAAAATAGTGATACTTATTAAAGCTCAACAGAGTTTAATTCAACTAAATATTCAGAACATACTAGATTCTTTTCTTCCCTTACAATCTGAGTTTCTTTGTTCAAAATGTCATTTCTCTCAAACTCTTCCAAAAGTTTTGAATTTTTCTGCTAATAATGAGTAGATAGGAAGTAATTTAATTATTCTGAATGTTAAATCGGATATGTATATATATATATATATATATATGTATAATATGGGTTCTAAAGTGCTGATAAGTGCATGCACGTATTTTGTAAGAATGGCATGTCTGTTAAATGCAGTACGTTTCTTGTTAAAATGTACAAATTGAAAATTTGAGGGGAAAACGATTGATAACAAAATGACTTATTCCAGAAGACTTTAGTTCTTTTTTCTTATTTCATAAGATGTGCTTAATAGAAGGATTCTATTACATTTTAGCAATACAACTATATTAATTATGACTTAGCTACTAAAACCATATTATCATCATTAAATGAGAATTATAGTATTTAAGCAAGTCACCAAAAAAGGTTTATGTCCTTCATATGCATTTTTTATTATTACCAAAATTCTGCACAGAAGATAAAGAAGATGTTGTATGAATAATAAATATCTGATGTAAGGAAATGTTCATTAATTTGTGCAAGTTAGTGTGATTTCTTGTTTGTTGTAAACTACTCCTTAGAATTAGAAATGGTCTTATCTTAAAGAGAAAAAACACATGTGATACTATTATGACCAAGAAGTTACGCATAAAATGATAATATACATGTTCTATGTATAACTCAGAATATTTTTTTCAGTTTCTAGCCTATCTGTTGTATTTTTGTTTTAAAATTTCATAAGGTAAATGAATAACACACCTTCCCATGATGGACATTCTGAACGCTATTGTCATGTCACTGGTGATGGCACCATCACAGGTGTGAGAAAAGAAATGTTAAGGAAGGAGTTATTCTTTACTCCATCAAGTCTTACGGGGAGAATCACCACAGATAGGCCTTTGATAAGCACCTTGTCCACTCCTCCCATGTCTGAGGAGTCACTGAAAGCTTCCACCTGTGGGTTTACTCCGGGAAGGGGAAAATGAGGTCCTTAATTTCCAAGGAGTAAATCATTCTTGAAAAGACATAAAAAGCAAGTAAAGCTCAATAGCATGTCAGCTACTTATGAAGTCCTCCATGAAAACAGCTTCTCAGGACAAAAGAACTATTTTAACACAGATGACATATTTTCAAATTTTAGTACAATTAGAAATAATTTTGAGCAAATTCAGATAATTTTGCAATACGTATCCTAAAGATGCAAATATATATTGAATGATGCACAATATTCAAAATTTTTCAATCACTTATGTCATTGGTTACCAATGGATGTAGACTTGCTGTACAATACATGAATATGTAAGTGCTTTGGGACTGAGTATGATAATAAAACTAGTTATCATGAGGAAATATATCCTAAGTTTCCAAAAATCCTAGAGGAAAATGACCCTGGTTATATATATATATATATAATCTCTCTCTCTCTCTCTCTATATATATATATGTACACACACACATATATATATGTTTAACAGCAGCAACATTCCAAAACACTATATTAGGATCTTGTCATGTTCAATCAATTTCTGTTGAATAAAAATACATACATCTGTGTATTTTCTTTTAGCTAATTTGTGTTACTGCTTTGTTATAGGGTGCTTTCATTTCTTATCTAAAAAAAGGGAGGTATTTCTCTTTTGTTTCTGGTTCTTAGAAATAATAACAGTGTCTATCTAATCCAGATTTTTAAACTTTTCTTTATTTGGTTAGACTCCCATAATAAAATAAAAATAAAACTTCAATGATAGATACTATGGTGTCTAGAATTTTGTATTTGAAAACATTGCAAATAATATATGAAGTTATAAGAACTAAGTTTATAAACGACAGTGTCTTTTACATATATTAAGATCATACTATACTATATGTGTGATTGGATAACAAAACACAAACCTCCTTGAAAATATTTGGGGGCTGGTACCAGGAATTGAAATCAGGACCTTGTGCTTGCCATGCCGGTGCTGTGCCACTGAGCTATAACCTTGCTGAAATTGTTTAATAATGAATCTATTTTTCCAAAGAAAGATTTTCATTATTCTGAGATTTAGCATGCCCCAGCAAGACACTCATACACTTAAAAAAGAACAATTTGTATGCAATGTATTCTTAAGGAAAGGTAGATACTAAATCATTAAAACTTTTTCACAATGTTGGAGCAAAAATAGATTCTTATTAATTTTACTATATAGCACCATATTGATCATATTTCTCATACTGGGACACAATGCTCAATCCTACCATTTACAGAAAGTGAGGTTTAATTATGCTCCCAGTCTCAGGGGATTCAGTCCACATCTCACGGGCTCCAAGGCAGAAACATCGCGGGACAGTGGTGTGCGGCAGCACAGCTCCTCGGCTCGCGACAGCGGGGATCAGAGCAGCGAGCAGTGCCAGAGGAGCTGGTGGGGGTCACAGAGTGCGCATCATCTGTCATCGTGGTGCCCGAGCACACATAGACGTGCGCTTTAGCAATCACGTGGGCATTTCTTACTTCAGTCAAATCGACACCACTAAGTTCAGGGTCACAACCTCACACCCTCCATGAGTTTTACATATATTTATATTTTCCCTTTCCTGCCACTCAATTATATTTTAAATAGATAATTTCAGGGCAAGAAACTGTTGAATGAAAATACATACATCTGTGTATTTTATTTTAGCTAACTTGTCTTACTGCTCTCTTAGATGGTGTTTTTATTTCCTACCTGAAAAAAAGAGGAGGTAAGTCTGTTTTGTACACACACACATTTAGTTTAAACTAAATCAGTGGTATGTCTAGCAGTGCTTTTCAGTTCTTAAAAGCTCCCTCTCTTCCTCTCTCTCATATACAGACATGCACATACATAGATACATATATATGCATTTGTGTATTACATTTAATGAATGGTATTTGATGATAACAGTACTATTTATGGTTTGTATAAGTTTAATAATGTTTGAGCCTCATAATAACTTGATATGTAGGTATAATTTTGAGCCTTATAAAAATGCAAAGGCATTGAATTCTGGTGGGAAAGTAGACAGACTGTTATCACAGTTATTCTATTTATTAATCTTGAACAAGTTGGTTGACTCTTCTCAGTTTTTCTATATCATCAGAGAGGTGAGTAAGCATGGATGCATTTTACATGAGTAATTTGTCCATGGATACAATATTTCTGGTTAATATTACTCATTTGCTAAAGAAACACTGTTAATCTGTAAGAGTGCAGGAGCCTGCTTGATCTTCATGGTGGCGTTTTTTAGCAGGGCTGAGCATGGTTCATGAGGTCTGGGTTCATGTGCAAAGGTAGAATCCGAATAGAGTGTATGTTTGTATCAATCCACGTTCATTGGCAAAACACATTTAATATAAGGCATGTGAAACTACAAAGATTTACAAGATCATCTTACAGTGGCCACCCAGAGTCAGGTGTGCAATTTTGGAAAAGGGCTGCAGACTCAGTGGTGATCAGAAGGATCCAGTCAAAGATACGGTCTTGTGGGACTGCACATCCGGAGGCTGAAGGGTCTGCAAGGGGAAGTGAGGTGACTGTCCAAGGTGAAGTTGAGGACCACAGCTCCGCAGGAGAAACGGACGTGAGCCTTCCTTCTTCGTTCTCCTTTCTATTCCGTCCAGGTGGCAGGCCTATTGGTCCTGCTCACACATAGGATGAGGCTTCTGTCCTCAGTAAATCCCTTCAGCCACACCCAGAACTGTGCGAATCTAATTAGTCAGCCATTTCTCAAGTTGACAAAACAGTTAATTACCACGATGTTCAAATTTTTGAAACATAATCATTACAATAAAATAGATATTGCCTTTCATCCCCCTTACAATGTTTCCCATTAATCTGAGTACACATCCCATAATTCATGCCACTTTTCAAGCAGTTCTGGAAGTTCTCTTTAGTGATATTCTTTATGGATTGATCTAATCTATACTTGATCAAGACAGATGAGAGCTGAGCTGGCACTATTCATCTCTGTTGCATGTGATCTCTCTTCTTGGGATAAACTTCCTTCTTTCCTTAGGAATCTTTTTTACAGTCTAAAAGTACACAAACTGCCTTGAGTCCTATGTTTGGACCTATCTCAGCATTGTATATTGGGCCAAATAAGCCATCAGACCCATCAGCTTTAAAAGTGGGCCACACATTTATTCTTTTTAAGAGGGGAAGGGGAGGGCCAAGATAAAAGAGCAGGATTGACAACTATTAAGACATGTTATATTCATGTACCAATTTCCCAAACAGGTTTGGTGTTTGATGTTTTTAACATGAACTAATTTTTTAAATAGAGAAAAGGGAGTAGAAGTTTCCATCACAAAGAAGCAATGGAGAATTG
Source organism: Dinomys branickii (assembly GCA_004027595.1). Taxonomy (NCBI): domain Eukaryota; kingdom Metazoa; phylum Chordata; class Mammalia; order Rodentia; family Dinomyidae; genus Dinomys; species Dinomys branickii. The sequence goes on from PVLD010008545.1 coordinate 74,220, forward strand.
GAGTCATTTTGCAATAACTGACTTTATATGATTGTGTAAAGTTTATATAAAACAGTGTATAATGTACAGGTTGTTCTTTTACAATGCTATAGTACCCCTCTATTCATTTGTTATTTTACAGAAAAGGAGACATGTTGAGAGTATAATGGGTTTATAAAAGGCTACTGTTAAAAATAAGACTTAGCTCTGGAATCTAGATCCCCTGATTCATACGGCTTTTCACAGCATCTTATCCTATGCTGCAAATGACCTGTTATAATATAATAAACAAAGTGAACAGGACTCACATTCCACAGTTATTCACAGTTTTCTTCAGTGTAGTTGTGTGTGAAGGTGACTATTCTATTATATTCTAATTAGGTGTTTCTTTGGTTAAATTCAGGGCAGCTGATTTACTTTTATTTTATTAAATTTTAATACTACCTAATCTGTTATCACTCTTAAGTCATATTTTTGAGTTTAAGGAATAATTTGAATTTCCATGTCCTTCTGACTGAAATAAAAAATGCCAATTTAAATGCTCATTGAAATACAAATAATAATCCCGTTGTACTTTGGTTTATAGTACTTACTATTCTTAGATTTCACATTTTATTTGCTGTGTGATTTTAATGGCACTATAAAAACATCTAAAATGAGTAACAGTATTGCCAAATCTCTGTCACTGGAATGAACTGTTCACTGATTAATGCTGTCTTAGACTTATGTTCTAAACGATAAATTTTTCACCTGCAGGAGGTGACGTTGAGGCTGCTCACACCAGACCTCAAGGCAATTGTTTAACAGCCCAGGAAGGCAAGTGGTTTCCTGAACACAATTATGGCATGGAATATAATGTGGTTCCATGTTTTTCTACTCTATTTTTCTGAATTCCAAGTATTTGGTAACAATGAATTTCTTTAAAAATCCTACTGGGTTATCAGTTCTAATGACATCTTTCCCTATCCATTTGTGTCCTTTAAGTGTACCCTGCATACAGTAGTTAACATATTTGTCACTCACACTGTCATATTTGATTTAATGGACTCTAAAATTATTACTTGAATGTTACGTATGGTCTTGCTTTCATTTCCATAAGAAAAATTCTGCATGTCATTCCTGTCTTGAAAAAATAAAACCATATATCTCTCATTTGTTTCATTTCCTGGATTAGTCGCCTTTCTCATATTTGCAAAAGATGCATTTGGATTACATTTAAATAGGAAAACACACTTATTTTGGTGCTGCTTGCTTTTCTGTGTCTCCCCATAATCCTCCTGCTGTTGTCTGAGTTTTTGCTCAAATAATCTTACTACCTAGCAAATGTTTTTATGATTTTAGCCTAATAAGAGGAGTTAGGGATATATGAGATAAATAGAACATATTATAGTATTTCTGCATTTCAGGTAAATATGAGGAATTCAGAAGTAGTGCCTTAGTATATATTTTCAGTTTAAATAACTAGTACTTTAAGAGCAGGGGCTTTGAGATATGTGTTTTTTAACAAGTGTCCCAAAGAAAACTCATGATCAGGAAATATTTCCACTGAACTATAAAAAATATCATAAACGAGATTTCCATGTTTCTGAATTGGAATCTGAACTTAGTTAATTGTGAATTCAATGAATTTTAACAAATTGACTAAAAAAATATATAGTTCAGTGGCACAGTCCCTGCCCCAAAAGCAGGACGTCTTGAATTTGATTCCTGGTACCAATAAATAAACAAATAAATAAATACACAAAATTGACTAATCATGTCATACTTCTGACATTTATACTATAAAATAGTTGGAAGAGGCAGTTTTGTATTCTATTAAACTAATTTTTAAACTAAAACATCCCGTGCTTAAAATATTTAAACAAAACTTTAAGCAAAGACTTGCTTTTCTTAACCTCTAATATGTTTAATTTGTAGCTTTAACTTTATATTATTCAGTTTTTCAATTAGAGTACATGATATAATAATCATATTAATCTGTTTGAACAGCTAGGACAGACACATAGAATGTGAACTGTTACCTAGTACCAGAGATTAGATGCTTTCTGTATAAATGTATTTTAGTCTTGTCTTAAAACTCAGAAACTTTGACCAACATATAATGAGAATAAAGGTGATTTTTTACATTTATGTCATGCAGCATTGTCAAAATAAAATATTTATTTTTCATTGATAGAAGCTAACTTACAACCTCATCTCTCTTCCAACAGAAATATTACCAATTAAATAAAACATGAGCTCTAGAGAGATTCTGCTTCCATTTCTCCACATGGGGTTCAGAACTCTGTTCTGTACTAGTGTGTACCCCAAACTCATTTCCAGCTAGCGTACTTTCATGCATTCTGGCACTTTGAATTTTAAGAAAAACCACATCTTGAAGTGTAAGAATATCATGAATCTTGGTGCTTAAGATTTGACCCATTGGGTAAAGTTAATCCTCATGAAGAAAACAATGTAAGAGTATCTCTAAATAAGTCCCATTACTAATAAAATGTTGGATGAAATATGAAAATAATAAAATAAATACATTGTAGAATTATTTATTTTTAGCGAGAAGCATGAGGATAGATATACCATTACTTTCACGTTAATTGAATTTAAATGCATCTGAACTATTAATACTCATTTCTCGGTGGATAAGTAAATAAAGAATGATTTGTGTTATCTGATGAATTTTAAATTCATTCTAGAATAGACAGATGTTTTCAGCTCTGCAAAATGTATTCTTTACTCATGGTAGAAGAAGTCTATACATCGTAAGTTCCGTAGGCATCTTTGACCCACCATGTCTATCTTCCCGTAGTTAACAAAGGAGAGGAGCCAACATGCCCCTGCTGTGTATGCACCTGGTGGAGGCAGGGGGAAGTGAGGGGAGGTGAGCGGGACCTCCGTGTAGTCCTGGACCCCTGTGTTGCGGTGAGAGCACTGGTACAATGCAGGGTCATGATTATGGTTTTCACTAGGTGCTCGTCGTGGCAGCGAGGAAAATGACGGGAAAATCACAGAGGAGGGAAGGTGATGAGCAGGAGGAAACTCACACATCCCTGAGTTTGACTGTGTTAGGCCCAGACATGGACACTTGGCACACGTGCATCAAAACAAGGAAAGGCTACTCTGTAAACACTTCTAAATTCCTGAGTGACCTGAAACTACTCCTGTAGTGGATCTCTTTGTGGTAGAATTATTAATCTCAAATTATTATGCAAATATATGACATCAAGGAGAGATCAATGGTTCATATCGAAATGAGCACCATCTTGGTAACAAATAGAAGAATCTTATGTGAAAATGTAAATATGAAAAAAAAAAGAAAATGTAAATATGCATGTGGAACAATTTTTATTTTTTGGAAGGTTTAGTGTGAAGAGTTTGTGCTAAACATTTCTAATTTTGATTAGGGTATCATCGTTTTTGCTGAAAGCTCTGCAAAATCTGATGATCAGACGTATTCCATTTCCCTCAAAATGCAGGTTTTGTGTGTGCTCAGGGATGTGTGATTGTTTCTTCTCAGTTGTCACCTTATCTCTATGGAAATGGTGCTTCTAAAGTAAAGCACCCTGTGACATTTTAGTATTTCTTGCTGAAATTACTGATGAATTTTTTAAGAAGGAAAAATAGAAGAAGAAGAAGGAGTTGGGGGAGGAGAAGAAAAAAATGGGGAGGAGGAAGGAAAGAAATGGGGTAGGAGAAGGGATGAAAACAATTACATCGTAAATGAACTCCAAAAATTGCTAATGTTTTTACACAAACTGTTTACAATAGCATAATACTTTCAGCTGTGGGGTTGTTCTGTCTTTCAGAGAAGTAAAAGTGTGTATCTATCTGCGGTTGCATACAGTATTCCTGGGGAGGAGGAAAGACCCCAAGGACTAAAGGAGACTATGTCCTTACGAAAAGGTTGCCCTCTCACATCATGCGTGTCTTCTTATTGCTCCTTGCGTAAGAGAATTTGTATGTACATAGATGGTTCAAGCAAAGAAGCTCGTCCATCAATGGGTTTTGCAGTCCTATAAACACTCAAAATTAATGTGAGTTCTTTTTCGTTGTCATTTGCATTTCCTTACATTACTGGACACCAGGTGTTTGACAGCTTCTTAAAGTTAAGCACAAATGTGTTTAATATTGATTATGACAGATTTGCATCAATCTGTGACCTACACAAGTGCTCAAATCTAATAAGAACTACATTGATAATTCCTTTTACAGTTTATTTTACCCTAGGCAGAGGCTACTATGGCAGAGTTAAATTTTAAGTTATTCAGTAATGCTGAACTACCAGCAGCAGTCATAAGTGAAGGTCAAAAGACAAGACAAAAAAGAAGGATTTGTGAGGAATTCTGTACTTACATTTTTATACAACTAAAAATAAAGGAAAGATGTTTGTGTAATTAATTAACTCAACTGCATTTCAAACCTCTCTGGGTGATTACATTACTGTATATCACACTCTATATAGTCTCCTGAGACTAAGTAAATGAGCCATGCTTTGTAATGTGAAGAAGCTTTCAATTTGTTTGCAGAGAATGAAATATAGTTTCAAATATAACATTCTAACATACTATGCAATGAAAAATACCTTAAAGTATCCCATGAAAAGAATAACTAAATAAGTCTTACTTAATATAAAGACATTCTCAGGGGATTAGTTACTTGGATAAGTTTGGACTATACTGAAATGCTCATCTACATAGCCAAAAACATAACCAGAGGAAAACAATATTCAGATTTAAAAAGTCTAATATATACATAGGCTCAAAAGAATCAGGCTATTCTAGTAAACTAGTAAGCTGAAAATCATTCAATATCCTACAGCACTACAATATTATATATGTATATGTGTGTGTATGTGTGTGTGTGTGTATATATATATATATATATATATATATACACACACACACACAAATTTGGGTTTGGAAATTTGAGAGGATCACAGAAGATGAAGCTATGAATTTTGAGTCAGTAGGGAACCCATGATCAGTTTTAATTATAAAAATTATTTAAGCAAACATGAACTTTAAAAGGTGGAGTGATGTCTCTCTGGTCATGGAAATGAAATGATCAATGAGTGGATAAAGGGAGAGCAAATTTAGCAGATTGAAAATTAGTATAAACCCAAAGATAATACTTCATCACATTCATGATCCACCAGGTGTCTGTTAACCTAAATCTCTAAACACAGAGCCCCAAGGAGAACTCTGATTTGTGTGAGGAGATGGAGTCCAGTACTGAAAGTAGGAACGTGTGAATTCATGTGGGACGGGCTCAGGATAGAGGGGTGTAAGGCTTCAGCGAGGAAAACACTTCCTGTCAACATGGGCATTAAGAGAAGTGGTAGTGTGGCCAGACACTGGCCTTTAAACTGCAATACTGTAGTTGATAGAAGAGAAGAGAAAGCCTTGACTGTTTGTCAGTTTTCCTCCAGGTCACAGCCAGATTTGCACAAAGAAGAAGGCAGAGGCTTTCTCAAACTTCTCCGATCTTAGCCCTCTGATTTAGATGTTTCTCTATGTTTATGTTTCTGATTTGAAGACCACTTGTTTGCTGAACTAAATGACCTAGGCTTTTTTTTTTTTTTTGGCTAATATAAAGTAATATTAGTTGTCTTTCTCACAACTCAAATGGTTGTGAGCCCCCCATTTCTTTTAAATCAACATGTGTTTGTGTATTTTGATGCTTTGGATTTGCAATTCCTAGGCTCCGCACTGGACACAAGCCAAGAAAGCTGGATGTACCTGTAATTTGCATCTTCTTTCAGTGGCCATTCAATAAGAACAGACAGATGTAGGAAAAAGAAAGCCCCAAATTCTTTGGAACAAGGCAGGGAAATTGTGCAGCAACAACTTTAGTGACATGGCTATCATCTTGTGGATAACACTTGTGATCACACCTTTGCCTGCCTTGCTTTCTCTTGCATCTTTTTTTTTAGAGCCTTTTGTATGGCTGTTCTGAAATAACTCTTCAATTAAGTCACTTAGCTCCTGTATTAGCTAGGTTTCTGTTACTCATTCACCAAATCCTTCCTACAGTTTACTTAAAAAGAGGAAAAGTTTATACTGACTCATAGTTTTGAAGGTTTCCGTCCATGGTTACACAGTCCCATTGTGTTTGAGTGGATAACAAGACTGAATGTCATGGCAGAGAGCCAAAGTGAAGCAGATCCCAGCCTCCCACGACCCTCTTCAGAGCCATATCCTTTCAAAGGTAGGCGCCAAGGGACCAGAAGACCTCCTGGTTATCCCTCCCGGTTACAGTTTCCGCAAATTCCCAATAACACTTCTTTGGGAAATAAGACTTTAACTGCCGAGCCTCTGTGGCTCATTTAAGAACCAAACTGTAGCACTCACGGTAAGCTCTACTTACAGAAATCCCACCCTAGTATTTTCGCAGTTTCTATCTGCTTGTTTATCTGCCTATAACAACCAGTGAAGGCTCTGGAATTTCCTTTTAACACTGAATTTGACACTAGATAATTAAGCTTTAGTAAGGTACATTTGGTTTTGATCTTTGGGCAAATTCATATAATAAAAACCCTCATAATTTGAGTATGTGTGATAAATGTGTGTGTGTAAATGTGTGGGTGTGTGTGTAGAATCTATGAATTTATTTACAATTTTCAGGATATTTACCATTCCATATGATAGAAATCCAACTAAAATTTGCTTGCAACGAAAAAGAATATTAATTAATGTATGCAACTATAATATTCAGTGAATTTAGCAATCATTGCAGAATTTCAAAACCAATAAAACTATCAGAAGTTGATCTCATTCTTTCATGCTGTACATAAGTCTGCTTTGTTGCTTTCGCTCTTTGGCTCTGTAGAAAGGGGACGTGATAGATGCTGAAAGCCTTAAGCCCACAGTGTCCTCAGAAATCTAGACTTTTATTTGCCATTTAAAACATGCAATTTATTTTAGGCTCTTTTATTGATGACCTACTTTCTAAAAATGTTTATCTCTAGAAGTTTTTAGGATTTTCTCCCTATTCCTGATGTTCTGAAATTTTACAGGGCTTTGTCTTTTACGGATCATTTCAAAATTCATTGTGCTTGTGGACTCTGTAACCTCTTTTATTCTAGAAACTTAGCCAGGCCTAGGAGTGAATTTCATACTATTCCAATGATAAAATCCGTACTTCCTAGTTGCCTTCTCTTTTTCCAAAATCTGTGCAATTTTAGTGAAATATGATTTCTTCAATTTATCATTTTCATTTGTCAATGCCATTTTTGCTTATTTTTCTTCTGGGTGATAATTTCAAACTTGAAGTTCACTGAAATTAATGTATTATTTTTAAATTCTAATGACTTTTTCCTTATTCATTAAAATTTTCTATTTTGAGTAGTGTTAATATTCTTACCACAATATCTTCTGGTGCAATATCTTGTTTGCTTAATGATTCTTAAAGTTCCTTCTGATTAATGTGCTTTTCTGTCTTTATTTAGCTTTTCTCTTGAACTGTTTCGTTCTATCTGCCTTAGTACATCTATGAGAATGACTATCCTCAAATATCTAGTGATACTTAAGGGTCCTCTCAAATTTCAGTGTTCTGTAATTTTGAATTATGACTCTAAAACAGAAACAAAGTCAGCATATCTGGGTAGATATTGGTGAGGGGTGAACTTTACTCTGATGAAGGGCCTATTTATTTTACTAGGAAATTGTGAAAGGGAGGAAATGCACAGGATTTTACTGTTACAGTTAGTGTGTTTCCCAATATAGAATTCTTCAATAATTTACCTTGATATAAATCTGTTGTCCTCTACTCTGTAAAACAATGTGAAAAAGAGCAAAATGATGCCTTGGCACAAAGATAGTCACTTAATGTTATCCCCATAATTTTCTTTGTATTTCTGAATTAGGAACTTTTCTTTTAATTCCTTAAGTAAGCCTGTCTCCCACAAATTTTTAAGGCTGTATGAGTTATCTGCTGCACCAAAAGTTACTCCAAAATTTATTGGCTTAAAGTTATAATAGTGATTCTTCTTTGGATGGATTTCTAACTTAGGCAGAGCAACTCTGGCCCAGAGTCTCCCTTTAGGTTACAGTCAGATATCTTCTAGGCCTGAGTCATTTGAAGACCTCATTGCAGTTAAGGAATCTGCTCTCCAAAGGTGTAAATTCATGAAGATGATAAGTTGGAACAGGGTATTATTAGAAAATTTCCAAAATGATTTCTGGACTGTCTCCAGGGTAGGGTAGTCATATCCCCAATACATGCGATCTAGGAAGCCAAGGAAAACCAGAAACACTTGATGTAACTTGGCCTCGTGATTTATAGTGTGACTCTGACTGTTTTCTGCTGGTCCCATAGTCAGCCCTGACTCAGTGTGGCCAATAAGGAGCACCCCTACCTTAGGTTTTACATCATCAGTTCTGTTTATTATGTCCATATCGCATGGGTGTAAATGGGGAACAGGTGAGTGTCTTTCTCAGACATCGGTGAGTGTGTACAATGTTATATAAGTGTCTATATTTGTGTGCACACATAAAAGGCATATTATAGATATAAGGTAAGATGTGGTAAACTGGATGCTCCAGCTACATTTCTCTGTATCTTCTCTCATCTGTCTGCTTCTATAGATTGAATTAATGCTCATGCTATCTCCTTTCATAATTACAAAACTACTGGGATGCCACACAGTTTACATATACACAATAGAAATGAGTCTGCTCAGCGAAATAAAAGGGAAATGTCACACAGTTTCTACCTTTTAGATTTTACCTCAAGATGTAAAAAATATTTGTCTGAGAGCTTTAGGATTATTTTCCAAAAATGTATTCAATCCTCTTCAGGAAACATGGTAGGAGAAAAATTAAAGCATCTGTATACCGGAGTCCTTTTTATATTTTTATTTAACTCTAAATAGCATCGTTTATTCATATTTCATTAGTCTCCCTGTCCTGCTTTTTGTTGTTGTTCCAGGATTCCACATCATATTTCATAGTTATGTCTCTTTATGCTCATTATATGAGAACAAGTTCTCAAGTGTCTCTTTTTTTTTTTTTTTTTTTTTTTTTTTTTTTTTTTTTTTTTTT